>CBVK0100099432.1:9036-21970 GCA_900067695.1 Picea abies | reverse complement strand
GCTTGAGCGTTGCTTATGTGTCCTGGAGGTCCTGACCATTGCAGGGTAGGACAGGTGGGTAGTCATTCTTTCTTTGTCGGTTGAATGTCATACATTGCTTCCAGGTGCTTGATGTGCTTTTATGATTGGTCGTTATGTTGTTGTTGTGTGAGTTGCATGCGTTGTCTTTGTCGTCGTGCTGTGATGTTGAGTATATGTCATTATTACCTTCCTACATACACACAAAAAAAAAATTCACTTGTTATGTGAGGCTTATCGTCATAACAAAATGGGAGGATGTTACATCCATATCCATCTTCAAAGTTGGAGAGAAAAATATTTGGATGATGAAAACTTTGGATGTCAAGATTCCAAATGTTGGGGTCAATGATGATCACAATATGGATGAGACTAGGTTAAGATGAATAAAATTAAGGGTTTCTCATAGTTGTGCATTTCAAATTTGAAGAGAGAAAGTAAAGAAATTGGGGTTTCCCAAGGCATAACTTGATTTTTCCATGGTTTGGAAAAGAGTTCTAAGGTTGTTGCAGCGTGCAAAAAACTTGAGGTTTTTCTCTCAGGTTTTCTTTCTATTTTTCCACCTGGGTATTGGAATACCTTGCTCCTAAAATAATTATCCAGAAAAAATCAATCTCAATATTAGTATTAACTCCAGATATTCAAAATAAACTACAAATAACTGATTTCCAAGGGAAGAGTTAAAGAAATAGATACACAGTCATAAAAACTTTAAAACAAGTATGTATCTCTTAAATGATAGGATGATACTGCAAATCGAGGCATGAGATATGGAAGTGATTCAATTATCAGACATTTAAATGTAATCCATTTCCATGTAGCATTCATATTAAGAATTGCACTATAATATACTCTAGAATTCATTGCTCCAAGCTCTTAAACAATGTTATGAACATAGGATAATGAGGCTTGAACATGATTCATAGTTTATTATTCTCAATCAATAGATTCACATTCTAATACTTAGTTTATTCACAAGTATGCATTATCATTATTAAGTGTTAGGAGAATTATGTAGAAGAAAAGTAAAGGAAAATATGGAGAGAAGAAACCACACTACTTAGTCATGTCTATGCTACACAAACATAAGTGACTATAAGTTATTTTATTAAGGTTAATGATGTAGTGAGGTGATAGATCAAGCCAATACATAAGCAATATACAAGCCCTCAAAAGAAAATCCCCTTCATGGAAAAATATAGAGAAATAAAAATTTCAATCAAATAAGATCAACAATACGTGAAATAACATTTAACCCATTAAGAAGACATGACAACAATACTTGAAACTTCCTACACCAAAAAAAGAGTTAAAGAAAAATATAAATTTAAAGGATATCACTCTATTGTGGACCATCTTGTTACTCTTAGGATCATTGCAGAGGAGTGTCGCAATAATAAAATCAATCTCCTTTGTTGTTTTGTTGATATTATAAAAAATTTCAACATAGTGCCCACAACTAACCTTTGTAATAAGATAAAAGAGATAAAAGTTCCTTCCAAGCTAAGATATGCTATAGTAAGTTTATATGAGAATTTTATTTCCAAGTTGAGGAACATCGAGGGATGGTCGAAGGAAATTAAATGTAATATTGGAGTGAATCCCTTTGTTGGCCCCTACCATCTTTGGTATATACGTTGATAAGTTATAATATTATGAAGAATATGTTGGTTGTACCAATCCAAATCGCATCGGTATAGTCATCATCCTGAATATGTTGGTTGTACCAATCCAAATCGCATCGGTATAGTCATCATCCTTCTTATTTAAGATAATGATATTGGGTAAAATCACGAATCTCGGTAACACATTTGTGAGAATCAAGTTGCAAAAATTTCTAATGACATGTTTTCAGTTGAACTCTTGAATTTTTCAGCTGAAATAGTTTTTGGTTGAATTGTTTTTTCGGCCAAAGGTTAAATCTAATGACATCAATGAAAATATAACACAAATTTTAAATCTAACAACAAATTTCCATTAAAACTAACTTTCGGCCGAAAACCTGTAACTATGACACTTTTCAAAAAAGTGCTCACTTCAACTTACTCCAACTTGGGGAGGAGCGGAGTCCTTAAAATACTATGAGCCTGGTTTTAGAACTAGTGCCAACATTTTCATAATTGAATCTACTTTCTTTTGATACAAATTGTATTCATTTAATTGTTTCTTAGTAATTTTAGTTAATTTTATAAAAAAATGTTTGCATATTATTTTTAGATGACATAATGATTTAGTAAAACAAAAATCAATATCTACAATAATACACAGTAAAAAATTATGGAAAAATTATATTATGAAACCTTTCATTGTCCTCTTCAAAAGGTACTTTTAGATTTTAATTTTAAATAAAAATTAAGGCAGATAAATGGTGTCAATCTAAATGTGTTTAAAATCAACAATTTTTTTCAAATTGATCAAATTGAAAAAATTGTAGTAATTATAATACTAATTCATTTTCTTCAAAACTATAGTCATACTTTAACAGAGTCTATTTAGATTATTGCAACATATTTGATTTTTTCATAATCAAAAGTTTAATAACGAGTAAATTGGTGTCAAAAAACATAACTCATTATCAATGCCTTCATTTTTAAGGAAAATACTGTCAAACAATCACTAAAATGACATATCAAATGTGAATAAACAAATTTCAAAAAATAATCAATAGAAAGATAAAAAAATATTCATGACAAGTTTTGTTTTTATTGTGAGGTGAAATGATAAATAAAAAAATACTTTAGTTTACCAGAAGTTGAAAAATTTTTGAAAATATATTTTATTTTCTCAAAAAACAAGGAAAATAGGCACCCAGATTCATGATTTTACCCTAGTGTTCTCATGGAAAAGAATCCCTATGACCTCGATAAGAAACTAATAATCCTCAAAGACTTCATATCTAGTATGGGTATGACTACAAACAATGATAAAACAAATGTTATGATAACTAAATCCCAAAATATCACATGTGATAATTTCACATATGACAACAATAGCTTGGAGGGAAGTGCCTTTGTACAAATATCTTGGTTTTGAAATTCATTACAAGCTAAATTGGAACTATAGTGTTGAGAAAAGGATAAGTGGACGGTGGGAATATTATTATGGGCTTGAAAAGAAGTGTGAGATAGCATAAATTTGGCTATGGGATAAAAAAAATTCCTCTTCAACACTCTTGTCACTCCTATTATCTTATATGGATGTGAAATTTGGGGATGCAATATCTCTAGAGAATAATGGAGAAATATAGAGCAGATTCAAAATAATTTTATCACTTATAATCTCAAAATTAAAGGCAATACACCTATCCTATCCTCCTTATAGAAGTGAGCCTTTCGCTCATTGAGGCAAAGGCAATGATTAGGTATTTAGTGTACAATAATAAGACAAGAAATGTGGATGAAAAAGGATCCCCAAAAGTTATTCAAACCCCAACCAAAACCACCAACTCAAGTGAGGATGGAATAAAGATGTCAAGTCTTGGTTAAATCATTGGGGGATATAGGAAGATGGGACTCTATAGAATACCGATAATATTAAAAATATTATTACATCTAAATTTAAGGAGAATATGTCGTATGATTATGAATTAGAGGATAGAAGGAAATTAAGATACTACAAGAAGGTGCTCAACCATGACCTAGAAGATCAAAAGTATCTCTTAGTTTTGAATATAACAAAGAAAAAAATCGATATTGATAAAATTTGAACCAATTCCCATGAGATACATAGCGAGATTTGGCATTGGAAAATTCCTAAAACACTCTAGGATGAAATAATATATCATCTTTGTGACACTAATAAGGTTGAATATAAAAATCACTTTCTCCTAGAGTCCCCTATGTATACTCAATTTAGATCACAATTTCAAAATATCTGTCACAATAACCCTCATCTCATAAGTCATCAAAACTATGGTCATATTAGAATGCTTCTATTAAACATTTTTGAACATATAAATAAAATTATAAAGAAATATAAATAAGTTGTTACCTTTTTTAAGGTCTAATAGACCAATTTGGTCTCAATGGACACTAATAATAATCAACATCATCACCATGTTAAAAAATCAATACAAATTCAAATACAATGTTTTTTCTATTACTCATATTTGTTTATGTGTTTTCATATATAAAACAATATAATTCTATTTTTATTTTTTATTTTTTTAACCAAAACTAATTTTATATTAATATTTATAAAACAAGGTTTTGTTGTATCAATCAACTTGTACATAGACTATTTGTAGGTTTCCCTTGACAAAAACTATTATAATAGATAGAGGTAAAGGAAAAAATAGACATATACAACTAGATTCCCAAGTGTGTCTACAAGTTTTGTTCTATACAAATTGTCCCAACATATATTTAACCCTAAAGAACATGAAAACTAAGAATATCTTACACACTACCTTGATCCTCATGCTCCTTTCCACTGAATTGGTGACCTACACCCTCTATGTTCACAAGATCTAGATTTTGAAAATGGTTTCAACTTCATTCCCTTCTCTATGGACGGAGATTTGTGTTCCTAAACTATTAGAAGACAGAGAGAGGTTCTCCATGCAATGAGAAGAAAATAAGGCTATCAGTCTTCCACATTGATATTCCAATGCTTCAATCCTGTGATTCTTTGAGAGCATGAAAATTGATTTACTGGCACAATGTGTGGCCCAAGATTTCTCTAGCTCAACAAATTTGATGGTGAGTTTCATAATGGCATTCGCATTTTCTTGGATAACCTTTTATTCTCTTTGCAAGATATTTTTTATTTCTTGGGGTTCAAAAATGTCCATCTCTACTTAGATAAACTTCTTTTCCACCATTACATACCTACTTCTCACTATTTCACAACAAAAAATACTAGAAAAGCACTAAAGTTGGAAACTCCCTTGATCTGACCTACTTCTTAACAAAGGAAAAAATAAAAAATATCAAATAAATGACCCCTTACATCAAAAGGAAACATAATACCCACAATGCAAAGAAGCTACTCAATATACTCCTCTTCCTATCATTGAACTTCCCTATAGTAGTCCAACGAACCCTAGTTATTCATCCTGCCACTCATTCAACAAACCTCAATTCAACATCACTGATGTCCAAACAATCAAATAACCACCCTATGCTAAGAGACGTGCAAATCCCTCAACTTCATTATCCCATATTGTTTGACCCTCTCCATTTTAAATACTTCAAATACCTCGAACAAAGCCCTTCATTGTAAGTGAGCTTCTGGGCTCACTTGCTTAAGATAAATCCTTCCCAGCTACCTCGAATGTGTGTCTCGGTGGATTTTTCTATGGTTTTTACATAAAATTAAGTATATTAACTTAAAATTTAAATGGATAGTCTGATTTAACATCAATAATTAGGGTATAGTTGGAAAACTTAAGTCCAAATTTTTCATAAGGACTCTAAGGTTCATTGTAGTGGCATATTCCATCCACACATTTTCTTCACCATTCAATTGTCTTCAAATATGGTATAATTCCATGTTATTGAACTAATCCATTGTCTTCCTAATTCTCATAATGATTTTATGGAGCTTGAACCATCAATGTTCAGTTTTCTTGATGTCGACCATGATAATACTCAGAGGGTCCCCAAAAACCATCAAACTCCTTATTCATAGATTCCTTTCTAAATTGAATACACACCCCGATGCATAAGCCTTTTCCTGATTATTTAAATCTTCTCCTAAGGCCCATGCATAATGCTCGATATTTTCCCCCTGGGATCATGAAGACTCCCACCCACCCTTGTCACCCTTAATTTTATTTTTGTTTTACCTAAAAATAATTTTTTATTTTTATTTTCAGTAATTATAATTTTGCACTAAGTATTATAAAAAACACATCCTAATAAGTAGATAAATTCGCTATGTAAAACCAAATATTCTAAACAAACCAAATAGATTATATTCCCTCTCTTCTATTTTATATAATAAAATATGAATTTATTGACAAAATCAAAATATATATTTTTCTTAAATAAAATATTATCACATGAGTTTTGGTGGATTTAAAATTCAAGTAGATATGTCAGGTCTATAACATTAATAAACTAAATTTTAAAAAAATGAAGTTCATACAAACAAAATTAAAAAACAACCAAGTATAAAATTATAAAAGTAGAACAAAGGGAAAATAATAGCTATAACAATATATTGTTATAGTTCTTTTTCATGAATTTTTAGATGATTTTCTTTCAAATCCAAAAAAAGGAAATTAGACATGAATATACAAGAGATTTGGGCCTAATCATAATTGTAGAGAGAATAGATTTTTTTGTTTTACAAGGTTCCTTCTTATTGGGAAACTTGTATATAACTTCTTCCATCATGCCACGTTGTGTCTCAGATCACAAGCCAATCCTACTTGACCCCCTCCTTGATATTGACTATTGATTGGTGCCCTTCTGATTTAATCATCTCCAACTAAATGACTAAATGATCCTTGATCCTTGAATATATCTAAAGAAGTGTGGTTCCTCCCTATCCAAGGTTACCCATACCATCTATGGAAAACAAGAGTGGGAGCCACCAATTAGAAATTAAAGTCATCCAAGTGAAACTATGATTAACATCTCCCTTTGACGGAATGGAAAAGCTACAACAATAGCTAGAGGACCTCTCGTTATGCATGGAAGATTAGTAAATTACCTCAACTCTCTAGGATGAATAAAGATGAGCTATAGGAAAGTTAAATTTTCTTATAAAAGGAAAGTTAAATTCTACAGGTCACAAGGAAGAAGAGCATGTGATGATTAAATTAAGGAACTTGTGGTTGGAAAAAGGTGACAAAAACACAATATTCTTTTATAATAAATCACAGGCTTGTTATATTTTCATGTTCAATATAACTTACTTTGGAATTTTATTAAAGAGTATCTCAGTAAGAATCTCTTAGGTATTGATATCATGGCTATTTTAAATCGATATACTTTGAAGAAGAGTCACCCCTGGATGAAACCAACCAAGGGATGATACAATAAATCCCATATTTAGTTATTATAGAGGAGAACTAGGCCCCAATCAATCATATAGAAGATGAAGAAGTTATTAGTTCCATATGATATCTTAATATAGACAAGGCCATAGGGTTGGATGCAAATATTATATGATTCCACATATATTTCTAGCACATAATCAAAATATGATCTATGCATAATTCTAAATGAGTCATACTACCAATGGATCTGTGACGACAAAAACTTAGTGTAGTATTTTATTAATTATGTTATTGCTCGAGATGTTCTAGGTTGTCAATGGAATGATGTCAAGGCACTCAGAGAGCTAAGACTCACGGTGAGACTTAAATCCATGCTTGCACTCAAATAAAATTATGCAAAAATTGGGTAAGTTTTTTTCTCTCTCTAATAAAAATCTTGTCCCTCAAACAATCTTAGTCCATATATTAAAAAATTTCATACCAAGAGGCATTTTTCCATGAGTGTTTTAGAAAATCCAGTTTTAAGAGTGGGGCAATGATGAATTAGAAGCAATACATGACAAGAGTATAAGGAGTTGCAAAGAATGAATATTATATCTTATGGAAATAGAATAATGTGCTGAGAAATTAAGAATTCAATAGTTCTAACACATATAACATATCGTTAAAATATGCATCGAATAGTTAAACATCTTCAAATATTTAAATCCACGGGGTTTCCCTCTGCACATCATTAAAAATATGAAGAAATGACAAGAAGTGGTCATTGTTAAGAGGAAATCACTTCAATATCATAAGCATAAAACACACAGTTACATTGAACATGTCATATAACTTGTTTCTTGAGATTTTATTAATGGGGATCTGATACAAGAAGAAAAAATGGGAGGGGTGGATTTTACAAGAGCACATGCACAAAAACAAAAATTACAGACTGAAACATAATGTGGGGGACAAATATCATGAAGCCTGCGGCCTTAATAATTTGTCTGTGCCTAAGGGTTGTTATCAAATAACTTTGATTGTAAGAAACTCTTAAATTCCAAAAAAGGCTGACCTTGAAAATGAGCTACTTTCTTTTTATAGACATTTTTTTTCAAAATAAAACCATTCATTTAGACCAGTATTGCTTTTTGAAACTAGATACAACTTGTCAGAATCTTGATACTACCTCTGGTTTTTTAAATGGTTTCTAACTCATTTTTACTGGGTAAAAATGACTTTTATGACTAGAGCTAACATGTTGACGTTGTTGTGGGGTGCTTTCTCTTTGTCCAATTGATATTCTATATGAATATTTTTGAGTGGCTCAATTCATTCCCGCTAGTGCACTAAGTGTTCTCAACCTTGGGTGGTGAGAGGGAAATCTAGTTGTTTCCTATGAACTGACATCACCCAATGAAACATAGCATAATTGACCAATCCCTTAAATATTATTCCTCAACCTTCCATAGTACACTGATAGGATTGGAAAATGCACTTTAGGATAGATTCTCGAATGTCCTTCGACTCTCAGATATTGACTAATGATAACAAATACGGATAGTATCTCCTTCCTGAAATGAAAAACACACTCTCACGACGTCTGTAGCCAATATGGTTTATCATCTTCTCCCATGGGAAGGGATTGTGCAGGTGGGTCATCATTTGAGACACCTGGCATCCGAGTCACCATTACTATAAAAAGTTAAATTACTCACAGATTGATTTTCCTTATTCCTTTGGCTTTCTTTTATAGGATCTAGACATGTATTTGTGAAATATAACTATCGAGATGAAGTGATTTTCTACACCCAATGTGATATTTGGAGATATATAGCTTGCATGGGTGTGCGTATGTGGGGAATGATTATTGTCCTCCATCAATTGCAGGTAATAGTGTGATGATTAGCACAGACATGAAGACATGAGGAAAAATGTCATGTTGAGATATTTTTATCCATCAAATGATTTGGTGTGCCATCATTATATCCCTCACCCGCTTGAAATATTCTCCCTCGTGCCTTTTAAGAACACACAACATCTTCCTAGTGGCTTAGCTCCTTTGAAAGTTTGGGGAAAGGGGATTTGTTTTTAGTGATTTCATGTTGATTTCATCATGGTCCCACATACACGTGGTAACTTCATATTGGTCCATGTCGGTTCTTATGTGGCATTAGGGTCGATCTACATGTAGATTAGTATGATATACTACCCATAGTCACTAGTGGAACCTTACTAAATAGGTGATAGTCTTGAATTAGCTCTGATGAGTGCCATGTTGGCATGCCACACTGTCTTTGATTTTCATGAGAATCCTAGGTGGAATACTTTTCCGGATCCAAGTGTCATTGAATAGGCATACAAAAGTGTGTTGAGTGGGAGAATATGCGTTTAGAAAAAACCATAATGCCACTATTGCAACCCAAGAGGAGTGGTTTTACCCTCTTTTTTCTTGTCAAGAGACACCATTAACTTCTCAACACGTGGAAACTAAAACCTCCCTCACACACCACATGCATGGTATCTCCCTTTGACTTCCATGATGTGACTTTGATCACCTGCCGTAGATCTAGATTGATTATGAGCATTGGATGATGAAGCCATGCACCTTAGCTAGCACTCTATTATTAGGCATGGTCTTATGATATTTCCTTCCCAAGGGGATTAAGCCTTTCAAAAGTGAAATTATCCCCATTTTTCTCCCGATAAGCGCCCATACACTTAAAGCTTATTCTTGGGCCCTTAGGGCATGACTTTTCTGTTGAATTCTCTAGGGCACTTGAAAATATGCTATATCTTTTGGTCTAGGAGATTTGTAAGCTCGACCAACATGTATTTTGGGACATGATCAAAATTGGTATTAAAAAATTCCAACCATATAAAAAATGAGAAAGGTATGGTCATCAATACATACATGTGTGTGTGCGTGTCTGTGAAATTCATTTAATAGATTGTGGCATTCCTTCCTCTTTAGAATCCTTCAAAATTTTAGTTTTCATCCATAATTTATTCATTGCGTTAGAGCTTGCATTGATCAAACTTGGATAGATCCACTTCACCTCATCAGTCCACCTCACCAATCCCACTACGATATCATGAATAATACTCAAGGGATTTCCCTCTCAGTTATTTTTTTGGTGTTTTTCTATTAATCAATATCATAATTACATGCTTCAGAATCACATTACATGAAATATTAGCATAATTACAATCATGGGGAAAACAAGGTGTTACACATATCTTCTTCTCAATATTTTTCTAGTCAATACCCATGAGGCTCCCTCATTTATCTGTTGAGTTGTAATACTACATTGCATTCCACTTCTTACACTTTTGAGCCTAATTCCAGCTTCAACTTGTTGTTGTTTAACCTCTTTCTTATGCATTCTCATAAATTTATATCCTTGCAATATTTTCCTTTGCAACTCGACACCTCTATCCCTAGACGACACATTCCCCCAAGTGTTCATATCCTACATGTGTTTCCTTGCATTGAGAATAGGTATGTTCCTTTCACTTGGAACTAGATTGTTTTCCCATGACATTCATTATTATGATGCATTATAGTATTGCTTTATTCTTTTTCATGCATTATAATATGAAAAAAAAAAACAAAATAACAAAAAAAGAGCATGGAAAATACTTTTCTTTTCAATTTATAGCAGCAATCGAGTTTCCTTTGAAGAAAGCATAATTTTTGGATTCTATGTCTCAATAGTTTGGGTTAAGTATGGATTTAGGAAACTTAACCAATTACATAGAGTTTTTACTACTTTGGATGGTTATGCCTCCAATCACTATGGAGAGTTTGTTGATGCCTCCTATGTCACAAAATTATGTCAATGTTCATATTTCAGTCCATGCTTCCTAAGTCACTCTATTGTGTCATGCTTTTGTTCAAATGAAGTTTTATATCATGTTGGCCATTCCTCAAAATTCCTAGCTTTGGAATTTGGCATTCTCGTATGTCAAGTACTTCTAATAATGATAAGAATTTTTGTTCTATAATTGTGCTAGTATGGAAGGTCCCCATTGACTTCTTTCTAGAGGATCGACTCCTATCAACTATGACACATTGCTCTGAGATTTTGACCTAGATTTTCACCCTAGCCCTATTTAAATCATTGATAGGTGACATTGTGCTCAACATGTGACACTTTATCATTGGTCATTGACTAAGTGGTTTCACTTATAATTTATGGAAAGAACATTATTTACACATTGGGATTCATGTAGTACCTTGGATTCCATTTTACCCCATTGTTGGTTTTCTCATTTCTATCAGGAAATTTCATTTTTAGCTTCTATTCAGAGAGTCAGTTTCATGCACTATTGCATCTAGTGCATGTGAGGGACATACTTCGTGGTGGGTCCTTTCAATCTTTTCATCTGAGTTCTTCTAAATCTTTGGCCTTCTTCTACTTCTCGTGTTGGATGATGGGGGATTCCTCCTTCTAATGGATCTCTTCCTATCAACTTAGACACATATTTCTATGGGATAGGGGCTGGATTTTTTATCAGTACCTTGGGGATTGCAACCATTAGTGGTAGGTTCCCTTTCTATTGAAAGTGGGAATACATTGTTGTCCCCTAATTGATAGAATCTTCAAGTGTTTGGCGTCGTCTCCTTTAGTCACACTTTCTAGAATGTACTAGGTACCTTGATGCTCATTATCAATATCAGATGGTTTTCTCACATTTTTTAATGGTATACATCAATGGTCGGTAATCAAATGATTATTATTTTGTTTAACTTCAACACATTTATTATCATAGTCCAAACTGGTACCATCGGTGGTTGATTTGAATACCTTGTGTCTGTAGTAGCATCCCCTCTTTTATGTTTTTTCATGAGTTGCGTTAGATAATACCACTTCCACTTATGAAATCGGTACTTGTGGGGGATCATTTTTTCAATCCTTAATTCCATATATCCTCCTCTAATTCTGAGACATAGGTCCACTATGTGTCTCTTTTGTGGCTATGATCTTTTGGCATTGATCCAATGTGTATTCATTTTTGTGGCCATGATCTCTTATTATATATATACATATTTCATGGATATGCAATGTACTTGATTTTTTGGCCATGATTTTATGACTCCTAAGCATGGGTGCTCCCTCCTTGTGAAGTGAGTATTCTTGTTTTTTGTTGTAGTTTTTGTTCTTGGATCATATTTCGACAACCTTCACCTAAACTTACTGCATCTTTATCTCCTAGATTTCTAATGTATTTAGACCATCGATTGCTCTTCTAACCTCACAAATTAGGGGGGACCTGTTATAGCATCAAATTCCACCACACATGCATTGATGGCTTGCTTGGATTTTCCTTGTCCTATTTGTAGACATCAATCCCCTTTACCTCCTTTGGATTCTTCAAAAAACATGATTTGTTGACATGTACATGCCCTAAAAGATATGCAATATGCTTATATGCATGTTTCTCTATTAAAAGTTCCATGCATCTCATTTTTTCTTAAAAAAAGTATAATTTTGCATAATCATGTGCGGGGTTACATGTTTGTTAGTTTCCTAATTCCCTTTTACTTGTACACAACCATATGCAACCACTCCAACTACTTGGAGATGGTATAAATTCAACATAAGCGATGACAAGAGAAGAATGATTCTTGAGGCAAAGTTATGTTGGATATTTCCCACCTTGTTTGCAATCCCATATTTTCCAAATATTGATTCATGTCTTCAGACTAGGAAACCCTTGTTTCCATCCTCTTTCCATGCTTCCCATATCTAACCAAGAAGATTCCCTTGATATTTTTTGGGTCTTCCTAAGCATTGGAATTGAAGGTCCATATTATAATCAATAGCTTGGGTCGAGGTACTTGGAGCCCATTTGAGGGGTAGTGCCACCACAAGCACAAGTGATAACTAACTAAATTCTATTGTCAAAGAATAAATATGCCTCTTTCCCATGAAATCAATTTGTTCTTTGTATATGATGATCTTGTTTGAATATCTTGTT
>CBVK0100099431.1:0-25297 GCA_900067695.1 Picea abies | reverse complement strand
TCACTCTCTCTTTATACCCCCTCTCTTTGTCTCCCTCACTCTCACACACTTGAAAACTCCTTTTCCAATCCCACTCTCTTTCTTTATCTCTCCCCCTATATCCCACACACTCTCTCTACCCCCCTCCTCCCTCTCTCTCCCCATTTGTTGGCCCTCAACCAAGTTTTGGGGGAAAATTGGTCGTGTTTGACCACTTTTGGGACTTCGACAAGATGGTCGAAGATGGAGCACCCAGATGGAGATGAGATTGTGGGATCTCGCTTATTTTGCGGGCTTGTGGACCGAGAGAAGGATTTACTAGGGTTTATGTAATGGGTTAAGGGATGTCATCCCATGGGTTTACCCATGATTAGGACTCTTTATAAATGTATAAATAAGTAGTAGCTAAGCGATGTAAAGTAGTGACTAACTCACTTAGTGCATGAGAAGTTGTTGGCTATGTGCACAAGACGTTGTAAGTGTTAATGTTGGCTTAGTGCAAGAGGTTGTAAGTTTCTTTATGCAGATAGACTGTGTAAAGTAGGGCTCTGTGCTACTAAAGTTTGGCTCCATGCCTTGACCTGGTTTTGGGAAGGAGGATATGGCATGTTGCGTGCAGATCTCCTTTCCTCTGCGGAGTTTGGCTCTGTGGCTTTGTGCATAGGAGCAAATGAATGAAAGAAGATTGAAGAATAATAGAGAATAAGAATAAGTTCATGGACGTAGGCCCACACTGGGGTGAACCACGTATATCTTGTGTCTTGATATTCTTTGTGCAATGTGATTTATGATTTATGTTGTTTATTTTCTTAGTGATGTTGTTATAATGAATGATGAATGGAGTTGATGTTGTTGCTTAGTGTTGAATGGTATTAAATATAAATGAATTCTAGATCCAAGCTAACTCTATGTGCTAAGTGATTGGAAGTGCTTGATCTTTATTGTTATTGCATTGATCTATAATAAGGGTTTAATTTGTGATGTGAATGAGACTCATGAACTAATGTACATGGTTTCCTAAGTTCTTTTATAAGTTTTGTAATCACAGATCTATGTCTGAGCTTGGTTGTAGACACCTAAGTCTTGCAACCCCCCCTGCCTCTACCTAAGTCCTGCAACCCCCCATGCCTCTACCTAAGTCCTGCAACCCCCCCTTATTCCTATGCATAAAAATAATTTTTGGACTAATAAGTGGATGCAGGAACCTAGAAATAATTTTTGTAGATTGTAGGTCCAACACTATGATCCCAGTGCGTAGCACAGGAGAGGCTGGGGATTGCTTAAAACAAAGAGAGGATTAACACTATGTTATAATTGCAGAAGATCGTGACATCTTGCTAAGGAATTCCATGGTACAGGTCCTATTTGTCTTTGTTGTAAATCTATGGGTCATGAGGTTGAGGATTGTGCAAGAATGATTGCTAAAGTTGAAAAGATGAACATGAGACAAGAAAACTATAAAGAAGGTCAAGAGACTAACGATATGTTAAAGAATCATATAGAAAAAAGAGTCAAAGACTATGTTAATACAATTAAAAGAAATAATGGATGATCATAGAGACATCAGTTTACCAGAGATCCTGAAAGAAAAACAATGCATAGTTACAAGAACATAATACTTCGACATAGACTGTGTATTGGATGAAGAAACACACATGAATATTATGCCAAAAAACACTTGGGAAATTTTGGGAAATCCTTCTATGATACCTTCATTGGAAATGATAGGCTTGTTTAAAGGAAAGATGATAACCCTATGTGGAAGAGTTACTAATATACCTATGATTGCTCATGAAACATTGAATGAAAAAGAATTTGAAGTCATTAAATTTGTTGAGAAAATTGCCCCCTTTCCACTTTTGTTAGGAACAACTTGGATCGAGAAGGATCATATCAGAAGGAAAGCAGAGGAAGAATCTACATAAAATAAAAAGAAAGAACTAAGGGATCTCATATCTCAAAGAATAGATCAACTAATAGAAGAAGGAGAAGTTGATTCGAAGCAGCAGAATGAAAGAAAAGTAGTTGTCAAAGTTGAAAGAACACAAGGTGTGAAGGACCTGTCCCTGCAAGAAGAAAGTATTTCCACCCATGACATAGTGACCAAAGAGGTATTACCTTTGAACCCTTTGAGAGCATGTCAACAATGCGAAGTCACTATTCTAATAAAATATAAGAATAAGAATGGAAAGAGGAATCCAAAGACTCCGATCACAGGAAAAAAGGAAAGGAATCTCAGTAAGAAGAAATCCAAGTTAGAAAAACTATGGGAAGTTCCAGAGAAGACTTCGCAAGAGGCAGATCTGTAGAAGTTGAACCTCATCGGAATAGCAGAACAACACAGAATGGGACTTCACCATGGCGAAGCTATATGACCATTAGAGGTGCTCCGATCATTATAATAACACTCCGAAACAACTAGAAACACAATTATTGAAGTAAATACCATTGTTGGACTGTTGAGACCGCACTATAACAGACGAATTCACATTAATGGACGCATTCCTACCCATTAGAGGAATCTGTTACGACGCTTTCTGATTTAACCCAACGGACGCTAGGCCGAGACCACTTTTTCCACCTGTGATTATCCAAGCTAACAAAGAATCGATTGTATATGGTGATGTGATTTCTAGACTTTTCCATTACCTCACTTGTTTGTTCACCTACTCGGTCTATTTCGTTACAAGTGTGAATGTCAGGCAAAGCTAGCGTGTTAGAGAAGTCTGTGGAAGTGATTCTCATGGAGCTCATGGCTGAGAGAGTTATGTCTATATGAATACAGGCGTCATCGACTGGAGGACTGTAATCATCCCCCACGACTAGACGTCGTTCTAGTCGAACTGCCACTGAGAAGCAAACCAAGCACCTCGATGATCTGGCTAATGAAAAATAGATCCCATATATCTTTCCATATTACATACTGCCTTTGGCTGGCGTGGTTAACCACGACAATATCCCACATGAATTTGAGTACATGTTGATCATTGAGTACATCCAAAAGGGGATACGCATAGTTGGACCCCAGTTAGGACAGATCACAACCTTGAAGAACAAAAACTTTAAACTCAGAGAGAAGAAGAAATACGTGATTCTTGCACTACATAGGTATTTAATAAAGATGATTGGGAAGAAGCCATGCATAGTCTCCCAACTGTGGATTAAGGAGCTCGCACAGTCCATGATCCTGAATTTGGCCGACATCAGGAGGTTAACTCTTGCGTTAAAATCCTCCTATTGTGTTATCACAGAGGATATATGTGGCTTGAAAGGTGTGTCACTATGGATTTGGCATTGATCCACCTAATCATAGGACTGAGCATCTAGGGACCTGACCCTCAAAAATTCTACCTAGGGAATTCTTTAGATTTCTCCCTGGAAAAGTGCATAAAGTAATATTATGGTGATGTAGAAAAGAGAAAGTGAGGCTACAAGGCAGCCTCCATCCAGGATGGTGTAGTTCCCCTAGCTTGTCAGCTTATAGCTGGAAATATCATCAGAAATAACTGTTTGACATAGGTCACTGGATTCGTATTATACCTCGCAGGGAAGTGCGTAGAAGGAATGCAAATTAATTGGGTGAGTTACCTTGTCAACGAGCTCAAGAAAGACTGCCACAAAGCGTAGGATCATGGCTACAAATGCCATTTTAGCTGGTTGCTGGTATTAATCGCATTTGTCCCTTGGAAGATGTGGGAAGGAGTGACCTTTCCATAAGTTGAGCCATCGGGGCCATTGGCGGCAAGGTTCTCCAACTTGTGGTATACAAATGACATGCTGAAGCAATGGCAGTCGAACATTGTCTTCCATGCCTACTACCAACAGTTCAAGCATGCTATTGAGGCATTTCCATGCATGACCTTGAACACATTGCACCAGTACAAACCGCTTGTGAAATTCCGGGCAGATCGACACTTTATCTATATCACTGCGCATAGGGATGAGAGAAAGGAGGAGTTACAATCCTACTATAAGATGAATGACAAAGACATGGAGGAGATCACCAAAGAATGGCCAACAAAGTTCCTTGTACCAGTGGAAGATGCAAAACTCTCCGACTCCAACACCATTGGAAGCCCCTTGGTTACCTAGGTCGAGCATGCTTTGCAGAGTAATGCGAAGAAAAATAATAAAAGGGAGGAAGTACATAACACAAAAACTAATGAGTAGGACAATGCCTCAAAGGAAAGTAGGCTTGAATCACCCATTGGAGGAGGAGGATGAGGTGAAGTTAATCAAGAATAATGAGGGGAAGAAGGAGAAAAGAAAGACAAAGGTGAAGTTACACCACCAAAGGATCCCCCTACCGAGGCCAAAACTTCCAAGAAAAGGAAGGTTTCTCTGTAAGAAAGAAGACCCATGCTAATAAGCCTCAGTTGAATAATGTGCTCAGAGAGGATGATGTCGGTCTAATCATTGCAGTCATGGAGGATGATTCATAGAATATCTTGCAGAGACATGGAGAGAAGAAGGAAACATTGTATGAAAGAATCGAGAAGGAGGTGAAGGAGATACAACAATCCATCCACTCAAGCCACGTCAATTGTGCCTTCTCTGTCGAAGATTGTAGAATTGGGGGATGAGCCCACCCAGTTATGAAGACTAGTAGATGTAACAGAGGATCGACTTCATCGAGTCCATGAAGAAAAGGAACAAGCTACAGAAGCCTTGAAGCAAGAAAAGGAGGAGTTCTTAGAGCAACTACAAGTTGCACATTCTTACGTAGCCACCTACGAGAAGGAGAAAGATGAAATTCGGGCGATGTTCGAGGAGGACAAAGAAATCAGGCAAAAATAAAAATACCAGTTGCTCACAGAGTAGACTACAGTCAAAGAGGAAGTGACTGCATCACTTTGATCTATGACAGACTTGACACAGAAGGAAGAAGTGTCAACTAATATTCAAGTGGGGAAGCTCAATGAGGCCATTAATAAGATTCAATCATAGGTAGCAGATTTGGAGCTTCAAGCAGTGCCAAGCACTTTGCAAGAAGTGCACGATCAGACGACGGAAGTTGCCAGGGGCATAGTTGGAAGGATCAGGGCACTCATCTCATAATGAAAGCAATTGAGTGATCGTAGTGCGTAGACCTACAAACACCTCACAGAAGATCTGGAGTTGAGGAAAATTGAAGCACAACTACAGGAGGCACACCAACAGGACTCCACTATGCAAGCACAGATGAAGTCACTCACTGAAGTTGAGAAAATGAAGAGATCACAGGAGAAACATATAGTCCAACAACAAATTACTATCATATAAAGAAAATTCATGGAAGTTACATAGAGATTACAGCCAGTGCAGGACAAAGCCTACACAATTTTTGAAGAAATTGAAGGATAAGGATCGCAGCTAGACCAAGTGACTGCGACAGTGGGACAACACGTGGAAGGGCCTGTTATAGAGTAAGTGATTCAGGATTTCATCGAGTAGGAGGCTCTGGCTAAGTAGCAAGTCGAGGCAGCTCGAGCTAAGCTCGAGGTCGTCAAAGCAGTGTTTCCCAGATCTGAGTGACTCGAGACGAGTCACAAGTGAGTGTTGGGGGCATGTTGGCCCTTGACCAAATTTTGAGGAAACATTGGTCATGTTTGACCACTTTTAGGACTTCGATAGGCTGGTCGAAGATGGAGCCCTCGGGTGGAGTTGAGATTGCAAGATCTTGCTCATTTTGCGGGATTGTGGACCGAGAAAAGGGTTTACTAGGGTTTATGTAATGGTTTAAGGGATGTTGGCCCATGGGTTTACCCATGATTAGGCCTCTTTGTAAATGTATAAATAAGTAGTAGCTAAGCGATGTAAAGTAGTGACTAATTGGCTTAGTTCATGAGAAGTTGTTGCCTATGTGCACAAGACATTGTAAGTGTTAATGTTGGCTTATTGCAAGAGGTTGTAAGTTGCTTTGTGCAGATGAAGTGTGTAAAGTAGGGCTATGTGCTACTAAGGAGTTGGCTCCGTGACTTGACCTGGTTTTATGAAGGAGGATATGGTGCACTGCATGTAGATATCCTGTCCTCTACAGAGTCTGGCTCTGTGGCTTTGTGCACAAGAGCAGACAAATGTAAGAATATTGCAGACTAATAGAGAAGAAGAAGAAGTTGGTGGACATAGGCCCACACTGGGGTGAGCCATGTATATCTTGTGTCTTGATGTGCTTTGTGCGATGTGATTTATGTTGTTTTATTTCTTAGTGTTGTTGTTATAATGAATGATGAATGGATCTGATGTTGTTTCTTAGTGTTGAATGGTATTAAATATAAATGAATGCTAGATCCAAGCTAATGTTATGTGCTAAGTGATTGGGAGTGCTTGATCTTTATTGTTACTACTCTGATCTATAATAAGGGTTTAATATGTGATGTGAATGAGACTCATGAACTAATGTACATGGTTTTTTAAGTTCTTTGATAAGTGTTGTAATCACAGATCTATTTCTCATCTTGGTTGTAGACACCCGAGTCCTGCAACCCCCCTGCCTCTACCTCAGGTGAGACTTCATCTTCTTTACAGGTGTTGCCTAAAGGGCAAGTAGTTAGGGTTTTTTTGGTGTGTTGATGAAGCGTTGAACCCTGGGTATGCCCATGTGCCAACACCCTCCCTCCCACTATCTCTCCTCTCTTTATCTCCTACATATACCACCTCTCTCACACTCTCTCCTCATTGTTAGTCTCACTATGACTCTCTCTACCCATTTTTCTCTCTCCCACCCTCTTTCTCTTTTCCCATCATTATACATCCCTCTCTCTCTATCCATCTCACCCTCGACCTCTCTTCTACTCATGTNNNTCTTCTCTCCCTCCTCCCTCTCTCTCTACCCCCTCCCTATCTCTCTCCATCTCACTCTCAAAATCTCTTTTTCTCTACCCCACTTCTTTACTTACATGTTGCATCTAAACCTTCCTCTTTCATTCAACATATCTCCCTCCCTTTCTCTCCCCAATTGTATCGCATTCCCTCTCTCCCCTCATTCCTCTCTCTCTCTCTCTCTACCCTCCCTCTTTGTGTCCCTCTCCCTCAATCTACCTCACTCTCTTTTTCTTCCTCTCTCTAACTCTCACATTCTCATACACACTCTCTCTACCTGCTCTCTATTTATTCCTCTTTCTCCCTCTCAAACTGTCACTCACTATAGAAAGTTTGGTACATCGCAAGGAAAGAAATGGAATTGACCTAGACATGTTAAGACATATAATTAGACCTATACATAGTAATATATCGACATGGAAAGGAATGTAAAGACCTATTCCTAGACCATATGCCATGACCAAGACCATAGACCATGGACTAGATGTGTACGATGACCATGATGTATTCCATGACATAGACCTATAGTTAGACCTAGAGCATGACCTAGACAATGAAATAGACCTATAGCTAGATCTAGACAATGAAATAGACCTATACCATGACCATGAATATGACCATGACCTAGACCATGAACTTGAGCTTGACCTAGAACATGAACTCGAGCTTGACCTAGCTCCATATAATCCTAGGCATAACCTATACTTGATACTTAACCCCTTCCACACTCGAGCCCTAATTGTGTTATGCATATACCTCTTTTTGAAGGAACCACGACCCTTACACCCACATATTCATGCTCTAACCATTTCTCTATGCCTTAAAACACTTTCAATCCTAATCCCTTAGGTTGGGAACTCATCCTTTCCTAGCAAGAATGTGTGTGCATTCTACAAATGTGAATGCATTCATTTTAGGAAGTTTTATGTGCCAAGCACACTTCTGAGCCTCTTCTATCTAAAAGGGAAGGAATGATGTAGCATGAAGAGTCAAGGAAAGGAAATGTATGGAAAGGAAAGGCCTGGCATGGCATGGCATGGCAATGAAATGCAAGGTAATGCATGGAAAATTGAGGCATGTTCCAACGATGTTGTTAAAAATGAAAAACGGTTGGGATGGGACTCCAAGCATGGGATGAAAATTTTTGTTACTGGACTCAAAATTAAATTAATTTGAATTCTGACATGTGGGTGAAAAAAGGACTTAAAATAAAATAGGGTAGATCATAGGGAAGAAAATGGAAGAGCCAAGAGGAGATAATAGCGTTGGTTCTCTAGTATGGGAGAAGGAGAGGAGAAATACAATCAAGCATAGAGGAGAATAGAGCGCCAGTTGTCTAGGTGGTGGAGATAGGCATGTATCATAATTTGTTTTGTTTCTTGATAAGATATTTTACCAGAAGTATGAGTGAATTATGTTTTATTATTTCATTTGTAGATGTCGTAGAAATCCAAATGTCTTCTAAAGGTGAGGCAAGGATCACAACGAATAAAGGATATTTGTAGCAGAGAAATGCAGCCTCACTTGTAAGGTGAGTGTTAATTTTTTCTTTTTCATCCGAAGGATTACTTATACGAGTACTTATATGGACATGACCATGACCTAGACCATGAACTAGACCTAGACCATGACCTAGAACTTGACTTAGACCATGACCTAGACCCCCCTAGCTCCACCTAAACATAGGAATAACCTATACTCTACCCTTAACCCCCTCCACACCCAAGACTTAAGTGAAATATGCCTATAACTCTTATTTAATAATGATATTTTTTGGATATGACTGTTCACCTACAAGTTAATAATGATTTCACATGGTTTAATGATGATTATGGTACACTAATTCTACATTTTTTTATTTTAATATAAGCATAATATTTTAGTGCATTCAATATTATTTATATGGAATATTTATCCTTATTTGAATGTTTTTCTTAATTCGCTTTTAATTCATTTTATCTTTCAAATTTCTTACCCTTTTGGTGATTTGATTTGATTTCATTATTAGGTTTTCTCATGTCTCTCCAAGATTGTCCATTGTTTGATTTTATATTATCAAAAATACATGATTGAGATTTTTTATTATGAGATTGGAATAGATTATGTATTAATAGAACACTTATATATTTGTATGTTCTTCAATATTATATTGTTGTCATTATCCATTTACATCCTAGTAACAAGCATAAAAGGTTAAATTTCCTTATTTTGTATTGTTCGCAATCAATGTTCGACATGCCCTAGAATATGTATGACAAAAAAATAATCTATATTTACTCTCAATCACTCTCTCTCTACCCCCCTCCTCCCTCACACTATCTCTCCTCTCTCTTTCCTACATCTACCATCTCTCTCCCACCTCTCTCTCTCTCTACCCCCTCCCTTGGTATTCCTCTCCCAACCTCTCACACTTTGAAACAATCCATCTCTACCCCCTTCTCTCTTTACCTCTTCAATCTAAACTTTTCTCTCTCACTCATTGTATCCCACTCCCTCCATCTCCCCCACTCTCCCCACCTTTCTCTTCTTTCTTATATATAAACCCACTTCCCTCTCTTCCCCCCCCTTCCTCTCTCTCTCTCTAAACCCCCTCTCTATATCTCTCTCCCTCACTCTCACACACTCTCTTTTCCTTCCCCTCTCCCCCTCTCACACTCTCTTTCTTCTTCTATCTCTACCCCCCTATCTATATCGAAAGGAAAGAAATGCACTTGACCTATACATGTCAAGACCTATACCTTGACCTAGAAATGGAAAGACCTAGACCATGACCTAGAACATGACCCAGACCTATATGATTACCGTGACATAGACCATGACATAGACCTAGAGCTAGAACCAGACCATGATCTATACCATGAAATATATCTATATCTATATTTAAACCATGACCTAGACCTATACCAAGACCATGACCCAGATCTTGACCTAGACCATGAACTAGACCCCCCTAGCTCCATCTAAGCCTAGGAATAACCTGTACTTGACCCTTAACCCTTTCCATACTCGATCCCTAAATTCACAATGCATATACCTATTGTTAAATACCCCACAACCCTTGCACCCACATCTTGGTTCTCTAACCATTGCTCTATGCTTCAAAACTCTTTTAATCCTAAGCCCTTATGTCCTAGTTGTCCCCAAAACCCTATAAATATTTATTCATAAATATTTTTGGTCTACAATAAATGATATATTTGTTGTATTAAGAGTGCACACACACTCTTGTGATTTGAAATCCTCGAGTTTGTTCTCTCATCCCTCCCTTGCAGGAACACATGCACGTTCCTAGAATGCACATGTGTTATAGGAACATGCACACATTCCTGCTGGGCATTTTTATGTTCCAAGCACACTCCTCAACCTCATCTATCTCAAAAACTTGAAAAATACCAACATATGCATGCAAAAATAGCTGGAATAGATAGGTTTTTGTTCTTTCTATCTTGTTGTTTAATTCATACATAATTTTGTTTTATTGCAAGACAATTTTAGGAAGAATTAGAAGACAAATTTTCCCAAGCAGAATTGGAATTGTTGGTTGTGTCTTCTTTTGTAATAGAAAGACAATTTTGTCCAATTGAGATTGTTAGTTGTGTCTTCTTGTGTAATACCAAGACAAATTTGTCCATTTGGAATTGTTTGTTGTGTTTTCTTGTGTAATACCAAGACAAATTTGTCCAATTGGAATTGGAATTGTTAGTTTTGTCTTCTTTTGTAATACCAAGACAAATTTATCAAATTGGAATTGGAATTGTTAGTTGTGTCTTCTTGTGTAATACTAAGAAAAAATTGTTCAATTGGAATTGGAATTGGAATTGTTAGTTGTGTTTTCTTTTGTAATACCAAGACAAATTTGTACACTTGGGATTGGAATTGTTAGTTGTGCCTTCTTGTGTAATACCAAGACAAATTTATGGTGGGATGATTGGAAGCCAATTTTTGTCATTAAACATGGGGAACCTATGGAATCGAGGTATAAATTTCTTGAGGAAAGAGAAACCCATCGAAAAGGTAGAAGAAGAAATATAAAAGGAAAAGTTATGTAAATCAAAGCGAAGGATTTCAGAAGAGAGAGATACAATTTCTAGTGGAATATATGTTGTTTTTGTTTCTCCTCCATCACCACAAGAAAAGTACAGGATTTCAGTAGAGACCAATCCAATCAGTATCTCATCAAGATAATTTGTTGTGAATGACTATATGATGGAGGATTTTCTTGGAGTTGATTATACAACTAGTGTAAAATATTATGGTGAAGATGTTCTTGTGGTGAAACCTCTTGTCGGATAGTCATAAATTCCAGAAACTAGTCATGGGAATTTCCACTCTCCTCCGCAAATTTATATTTTAGTGATTGAAGGGGAAATAACTTCAACGTAGTTAACTTCACAACAGGGAGGTCAAGAGTGCCAGAATAGGGGTTCATCATCCCTACCTAGATTGAACAATGTGTGGAGAAAAGCTCCTAAATGCATTCATGTGGATAGAAGTGGTCTAGAATCACTTGAAGGTAAGTTACCTAACTATAATATTCATTATAATTCTTATAAAATCATTAAAGAATATTTTGAACCAAAATACGATGCCGCTAAATGTCAATTATTTTTGGTTGTGTTAAAATATATAAGTTCGATTGTTGTTAGGATAATTTTAGGCATTAAAACAATCAAAAGTTTAGAAACATGTCATCATATTGTTAGAAACCTTGTGGGTGATTTTCAAGGAATTGGTAAGAAATATCATTCTAAAGACCGTAATGCAGCCCAACGTGTCTTGTCACAATCAATTGTTAGTAAGATCACAAGAAAACATTGTTTTCTCCAAAAAACCTCTCATCTCATGAAATACAATATCAAAACCCTTAGAAAGTATTCTCATAGAGAAGATAGCCTCGATGCGGTTGGCCCAATAGATTTGTGGGCCTTCACTATTAGGTTTCCTTGTTCTGATATAAACCCCCTCTCTATCTCTCTCTCCCTCACTCTCACACACTCTCTTTTCCTTCCCCTCTCCCCCTCTCACACTCTCTTTCTTCTTCTCTCTCTACCCCCCCTATCTATATCGAAAGGAAAGAAATGTAATTGACCTATACATGTCAAGACCTATACCTTGACCTAGAAATGGAAAGACCTAGACCATGACCTAGAACATGACCTAGACCTATATGATTACCGTGACATAGACCATGGCATAGACCTAGAGCTAGAACAAGACCATGATCTATACCATGAAATATATCTATACTATATTTAAACCATGACCTAGACCTATACCAAGACCATGACCTAGATCTTGAACTAGACCATGAACTAGACCCCCCTAGCTCCATCTAAGCCTAGGAATAACCTATACTTGACCCTTAACCCTTTCCATACTCGATCCCTAAATGCACAATGCATATACCTATTGTTAAATACCCCACAACCCTTGCACCCACATCTTGGTTCTCTAACCATTGATCTATGCTTCAAAACTCTTTTAATCCTAAGCCCTTATGTCCTAGTTGTCCCCAAAACCCTATAAATATTTATTCATAAATATTTTTGGTCTACAATAAATGTTATATTTGTTGTATTAAGAGTGCACACACACTCTTGTGATTTGAAATCCTCGAGTTTGTTCTCTCATCCCTACCTTGTAGGAACACATGCACGTTCCTAGAATGCACATGTGTTATAAGAACATGCACACATTTCTACTGGGCATTTTTATGTTCCAAGCACACTCCTCAACCTCATCTATCTCAAAAACTTGAAAAATACCAACATCCACATGCAAAAATAGCTGGAATAAATAGGTTTTTGTTCTTTCTATCTTGTTGTTTAATTCATACATAATTTTGTTCTATTGCATGACAATTTTAGGAAGAATTAGAAGACAAATTTTCCCAAGCAAAATTGGAATTGCTGGTTGTGTCTTCTTTTGTAATAGAAAGACAATTTTGTCCAATTGAGATTATTAGTTGTGTCTTCTTGTGTAATACCAAGACAAATTTGTCCATTTGGAATTGTTTGTTGTGTTTTCTTGTGTAATACTAAGACAAATTTGTCCATTTGGAATTGTTTGTTGTGTTTTCTTGTGTAATACTAAGACAAATTTGTCCAATTGGAATTGGAATTGTTAGTTTTGTCTTCTTTTGTAATACCAAGACAAATTTATCGAATTGGAATTGGAATTGTTAGTTGTGTCTTCTTGTGTAATACTAAGAAAAATTTGTCCAATTGGAATTGGAATTGGAATTGTTAGTTGTGTGTTCTTTTGTAATACCAAGACAAATTTGTACACTTGGGATTGGAATTGTTAGTTGTGCCTTCTTGTGTAATACCAAGACAAATTTATGTTGGGGTGATTGGAAGCCAATTTTTGTCATTAAACATGGGGAACCTATGGATTCGAGGTATACATTTCTTGAGGAAAGAGAAACCCATCGAAAAGGTAGAAGAAGAAATATAAAATGAAAAGTTATGTAAATCAAAGCGAAGGATTTCATAAGAGAGTGATACAATTTCTAGTGGAATATATGTTGTTTTTGTTTCTCCTCCATCACCACAATAAAAGTACAGGAGTTCAGTAGAGACCAATCCAATCAATATCTCATCAAGATAAGTTGTTGTGAATGACTATATGATGGAGGATTTTCTTGGAGTTCACTATACAATGGATGAAATTAGAAATGCAACTAGTGTAAAATATTATGGTGAAGATGTTCTTGTGGTGAAACCTCTTGTTGGATAGTCATAAATTCTAGAAACTAGTCATGGGAATTTCAACTCTCCTCCGCAAATTTATATTTTAGTGATTGAAGGGGAAATAACTTCAACGTAGTTAACTTCACAATAGGGAGGTCAAGAGTGCCAGAATAGGGATTCATCATCCCTACCTAGATTGAGCAGTGTGCGGAGAAAAACTCCTAAATGCATTCATGTGGATAGAAGTGGTGTAGAATCACTTGAAGGTAAGTTACCTAACTATAATATTCATTATAATTCTTATAAAATCGTTAAAGAATATTTTTAACCAAAATCCGATGCCGCTAAATGTCAATTATTTTTGGTTGTGTTAAAATATATAAGTTTGATTGTTGTTAGGATAATTTTAAGCATTAAAACAATCAAAAGTTTAGAAACATGTCATCATATTGTTAGAAACCTTGTGGGTGATTTTCAAGGAATTGGTAAGAAATATCATTCTAAAGACCGTAATGCAGCCCAACGTGTCTTGTCACAATCAATTGTTAGTAAGATCACAAGAAAACATTGTTTTCTCCAAAAAACCTCTCATCTCATGAAATACAATATCAAAACCCTTAGAAAGTATTCTCATAGAGAAGATAGCCTCGATGCGGCTGGCCCAACAGATTTGTGGGCCTTCACTATTAGGTTTCCTTGTTCTGATATGAAGTTAATTGGAATAGTTATGGGACTAGTACAAGATTTATGGCATGAGAACAATATGCCTTCTGCCAACCAAAAATATGTACTCAAATATAGAAAGGGATATAGGTACCTTGAACCCCATATTAAATACTTTATTGACAATACACAAACATAATTGTATGAGATATTCATGACAATACATAGTGCACTTAACTTGGGCCAAATATCTTTCCATAAATGCAAGACTTGGTATGTTTGAATAAACACAATTTGTAACACATGTTGTTGTAGATATCACATTGAGTATGGTTATTATTATCACACACACACACACACATACACAGATATATATATATATAGTGTTTTGCATAACACCCTTTTGCAAGAATGCTTAGTTATATTGTCGTCGTCATCATCTAGATACTTTATTCACAACATCTTGTGTACAAGACTAGAGGTTCATGCATTTTATCAAAAATCTTGCTTAGATGGAACATGCCCCAGGTGCGATGGAATGACATTACTAAGCAAGTGCATCCATGTAAGAAATGAGTATGAATTGGGGAGGAAGGAGGTTACCTTGTAAAACTTTAAATATGTCGCATATGATATTGATGGAGGATAAGAAAGAAAAAAGATATGATTGGTGACTTCCTAAGTACGAGTATGTGAAAGGGGATCATGATGGAGTAGATGCATGCATAAAAAGAGTGTTACGTAGGAAATAAATGAAGTTCACAACTACTTCCCTCATTCGAGATGTGAAATCCATTGTTGAATGGTGTTCTTCAGTAATGGGAGAGAGAATACGAACCCGTGAAGACCAATCACATAAGAAAGTAAATGTACATAGATATTTTTGGGAAGTAATCGATGTAGATCGATCACAGTGGTATGAATGCAAAATAAAAGTAGGGCACTCGTGGATTCCATTCAGTTAGAACATCAGACAATGCAATAGTTGAAATATGGACGAGAAAAATCATTTTCTTCTATGTTCCATGTAGTAGTAATGAATGGGATGATTGTGAATCGGCATAATGGGTTGATAGATGGGATCGTGTATCACTCCCCATTGTTCAACGTATAACTATGGAATTATCCCAATTGGAGGAGGACCAATCAAGTATTTCAGTTGATTGTGATCATGTCTCAGATCTCATATTGTCAGGTTCGTTGAAACCTTCTATTAAATTTTGAATAACTAGCATTAATGTTTTATTCTTTGGTAATTTAGTGGACTCACATGTTGACACTCCATATTTTGTAGAACTCATTTATGTAGTGGTTTCCCCAAGAGATAATGAATGGGGCATTGATTATTGGCAAGGCATAGAATTGGCATGGCAATGGCATGGCATGGAAAGGCATGGAAATGGCATGGCATGGCAAGGAATGGAAATGGCATAGCATGATAATGGCAAGGCATGACAATGGCATGGCAATGCAACGACATGGAATGACAAGGTATGGAAATGGCATGGCTTAGAAATGGCATGGAAATAGCATGGATTGGCATGACAAGGCATGGAAATGGCATGGCATGGCAATGGAATGGAAATAGCATGGAATGAACACATTTGTGGGATTGGTTTTATGGGATAGGGTTTGGGAGGGTCCTTTGTCTCCTTGTGTGCTCTAACCAAAAAATTGGGTAGGAATGTGCAATAAAATCTCATAGATGGTGAAGGGAAAAGAATAATGGTTTCAAGTCTCCCTAGAGGAATTTTGGTAGCATAGCATTACTTTCCATGGTTTGTCATGAAATGTAACCTCAAAACCTTTATTTTTAGGTGGAAAATGATACCCATTCTAAGATCTAGTTTCCATGTGAACTCTCTCATTGTATTGATAAAAATCATTAAGTTTAGTGGACATCATGGAATAATGAATAAATGTTATTAATAATTGATGGTTTTAACAAAATTTACATATACCCACTACACAACCTAAACAAACATGAGCGCATTAATGAGTCGTTGACTAGTCTTTTTGGCATTTATGAAGGGTTACACATAAATCAAATGATTTAATATATGTCATGCATAGAAAGAGGGGAATAATGTGTGTGCCCTAGAAAATGGTCAAATTATGGATTGAATCAACTAAGAACCTAACAACTAGGCTTCTCAAAGGAATGTCAAGGGAAGGATAGGGTTTGAAGAGCCCAACTTGTAACAACCAGTGATAAGATATTGGTAGGTCCGTGTACTTCATAATCTAAATATATATAAAGTGTTTGGGTTGTCCAAATGTTGTGTACTTGCATAATTGAATTTTAGCTTATGTCATCTTCATAATTGAGTAATTCTAGTACTAGTTATGGAGGTTAATTTGACATAACATTAAGCTGAGATTGTTAAGTGATTTACAATTATGTAGAAGATAAATGAGAAATTTTATTTCTATAATAAAGTATTGTAATATGCCATTTTTTAGGTCACAATATTTTCAAGTGACCACTATTTGAGGGTGGATTGTCGTTGGATTTAGATGGAGATAATTCAAGAGGTAGTCCATATTATTGGTTGTGAGTTAGAATATGGATATACACAACATTCATGAAGATAATTCAGAAGGAATAATATATCGATGATGTAGAGATGCATGGTTGTTTAGCAAACAATGCTACTTGAGAACCATTAATTGCTTATGGATTTAGCACTTAGCAATATTTTCCACCATAATTTATGTGTTAATGAGTAACACAAGTATTTATAATCACTTTAGAATAAAATCAAGGGATTAATACACATAAAATTCATACACTTTGACATTTAAAGACCTTGAAATTCACATGTTTATCAACATAAAATGCATGAACAATGAGATTCATAAAATATGTGTCATGAAATGTGTGTGTGTATTCAACATCATTGAAATTGTACATTTTTTACAAAATGGCACCTCGTGCCCAATATACAAAGAAACAATAAGTGCCCTAACACAAAAATCATTCATATGGTGGCCTAGATACAATACAAAATGGAAATAGTTGGTCAACCATTGGCCACTTCCACCCTCGCCACCCTCAGGAGCATCCTGAAAAACTATCTTTCTTCTCTTGCTTGAGGAAGCACCTTGAGTGATTCTAGGCCTAGGCGTGCTTTGACACTCTGGAGACTACACAAAGACAAAACATTGTTATAAGTTTTTTTCCTCAATGGATTAATAGAAATGCAAAATGATACTTTGTAATTTCAGCTAATACAACTCACTTCATATGCTATTGTCAATCATGAGGGTGTAAAATCTCCAATCTCTCCACGATGCCACCAGACATCAGTTACAAGGATCAAGTCAAGAAAATTAAACAAATATGTGTAAAATCAAGTTCATGATACATAAAAAAAGTATCACCAATGCATTATCTCACTGTGAATATCTCGAACCTTGATGGAGATTCACTGGAAAATGGAGCACTAGGTTGTAAAATCTCTGAGGCAACCTCTACTGTGGAATCCTTGGTGGATGGGGTTGATGTAAATGGTGGTGGGGGTGGGTGGCATACAGGTACATCCACTTTAGATGGATGTGATGGAAAAGTTGGCATGGGTGGGTGGCTTTCATGTGAATCCAATGAGAATGCATGCAATAAGACAGATGTTGGGGGTGGGCTGCGATAGACCCCCAAAGGATGTATAAGTGATTGCAAATCCATAGGATTGGATAAAAGTAATACAAAAGAAAGGCCCAGAAGCCCATGGAGTGTAGTATACCTAGAAAATATTTCCATAGGCCGCATGCATATATATAATATGGAACTATTAGTACCAAATAGTAAAATTCAAAAACATAAAAACAAAAAATTTGATAATTATACGATATTTAACTCTACACATGGTACCTATGATACATGTGACTTGTCCATCCCAGATGGACATTCCCTGGCATCGCCTAGTCCCAAATCTTGTAGACACACAATAACATTAAAAAATTGAGGATGTCATAAAATAAATAAATGACAATGGTGAATTTATCAAATGTGACACATACCTATGTGTGGGGTGTGCCCAATGACTAGGTTTCCTCTATTGTTGTATCAATGGTGGGGCTAGGCACTAATGAATCCATCGGCCTACTACTCGGACATAACAACTACAAAACAACATACAATAATACACACACACACACACACACACACACACACACATAATACAAAATAAATATATAATGATGAAGAGCATAGAGAGGGTTAAGATACTAACCTCCTACATGATTCTATGTCATCCACTAGGCTCTATAGGCCCATATCATGTGTACCCGCAACTTGATCATCTGTGAGGTTCACATGGACAACTGTCATGTCCATGTGCCCTCTCCTCACTAACTCTATTGTGCATGCTAAAGATCCAACCCCTCTATCAATGTCATTGGAAGGAACCTCCTACTGAGATAGTGCAACAAATCTATTGTGTTGCACTAGGCTACGAGTCAATGATGAAATGGCTAGTTGTACATGTTGCAATCTCTCTACAACAAGAGGATGATGGGTAGGGGGTCAGGCCTTCGTTTGGGGGGACGAGAACCTAACATGGGATCACGCCTTACATGTTCTTGGTCCTGTGCGGACCCTCGAAACACCCCCTGAAATTCACCCATGTCAAAGTAGTTGACATGCTTACCCAAAAAAAATCAACTCATAATTTTCTTAGAAAATATAAGGGCACCTCCCTGTTATTGCAGGGAAATTTATCAAATACCATATACCACCTATCCATCCAGTTTTGACTAATCTAGGGATGGATGCACCAGTCAATGGAGAGGTGTTTCTTGGTCAATGGTAGTTCTTGTCCATTTCTAGGATCCCTAAAAATAGTCAATATTTGTTGTTTTGAAATTCCCAAGTCTCTCACTTAGTTTTTGTCCAAACCAGTGCTATAGTACTCATACATTCTTTCCCTATAATCATAAATAGAGGTCAATTTCCCTTAGGCACTTGCAATAGACTTCACAATGATGTCCAAAGAAGTGGCCAAGTAGACTCTGTTAGGCTCTCTAGTTTCCCTTACTTTTTTCTCAAGGGTTCTTAATATGACCAACCCCTCATCAATTTCATTGTTTACGTTGGGTGGTTGTGGTGGGTAGGGGTTTTTCTCTCCTTGGTTTTCCTCTGAGAATTTTACATTGTCTCCTGGTTCCATTTTATTATATATGCTACAATTTATTAAGCCATCACATGTAAATTAGGTTGGTTTTTTAATTATAATAGAAAACTACAAATTTCTTTAATTTATATTCTTGGGAGCAAAAGACTGAATTGAGGGAAAACTAAAAGAAATCAAACATACTTGGCTAGAGTGGGACACGGTGGCAAGATCTTCACCTTGTTTCTCCTCTCTATTTTCTCAATGAGAGTAAAAATGTGAGCGTGATTTGTGCAAATGAGCACAAATTGCGCTCACGACCCTTTAAAAAAAATTGGTAGAGGAACATGCGCACGTTCCTAGGAACACACACGTTATTATGAACACATGCCCGTTCCTTCCACTAAACCTATGTGGAAAGCTAAGTGGAGGTTCAAGAACTTCCAAACCTATAGGGTTACAAATGTGTACGAGTTCCTGAAAACAAGCACGCGTTCCTGTGAGTGTGTGTTCCTACTGACCCCCTTGCTACTTTTTCGGCCACCAACTTTGTGCACTCACCTGTATGCCAAGATTGATCTATCAAGCATAGAACCCACTATATTAGTGAGGGTGTGTCAGTCAAAAAGGGTTACTGAACATGCTAATGTTGTTGAAAATGTTATTGTTGATGAGATTTTTATCATAAGGATATGTCCAAGTAGATGGAGATGGAACATAAAGGAGGTAAATGTCACAATTCATGGGAATCAAGAGAATTGTAGGAAGGCCAAAAATAGCCAAAATCAAAAGCACTAGTACCCAATTTAAGAAAGTATCATTATTTGATATGTTGAAATCAGTGTGTGATATTGAGATTGTGTCATAGAATTGTGTTGCAAATATCTATGCATGCTCACTAGCATGAAGGTGTTCTAGAAGGATAGACACAACCCCGTAACAAGTCTCTTGAGATCTAAAAGGAGACCGCCAATGGGGAAGAACGTTGTATATGTGTTGCATGAAAGGATGAATTGTGACTGCATAGGGGTCATGGTTTTCTTTGTCCTGTGAGTTCCTATGCCTAAAGGGAGTGGTCAACTATTGATCTATGCAAATGTGGGGATCTTTGTGAAGCATGGGCTCCAAAGTATGTTCTTGTTGTTGGCACAAAACTCTAGTCATGAGGACTTAGTGAAAGGAAGCATAGATGCATAATATGCTTCCTACACTAATCCATGAGAGAATATTGTGCAAAAACTTAAAACAGAACAATTTCAAACATGTGAAATAAAAAACAAACCATTAACAACATGATTTCATAGGGAAAACCCTTCCAGGAGAGAAAACCCTTCTAAGAGAAAAAACCCTCAATGACTAAAAGGTTACAATACAAAGTCTATGTGCTCTCAAAAAGAGTGTTCAACGTTAGCATAAGGATTCTAGAGAAATTTTGGAAGCATAACAGTAAGTTGAAAATTACACTCTATTTTCCTCCAACCCTAGCATTTTATAAATAGGAATAACAAAACCATAAACCGTTTATGGTTTTCCTATTCTACATGCTAGAAACCGCCAGTGACTAATTTTCCCATTGTTGTTTCTTAGCATTCATTGCATGCTACTGATCTACATGTATTCCTTTCCACTACTTAGTAGTTATTCCATGCCACTACTTTGCATTTATTCTCTTTTATACTATCTATGCATTATTCCTTGCTCCACTACAACACTACAAGGTGTACATGACACACTTGTCCCAAAATTCTCCCACTTGCCATATACCTTGCAAGGGTACAAGGGACAATGCATCAAACTATGAGCAAATTTCTAGGGGCCATAAGGCCCATAGACTCACAACACCACTTGAATTTAAATTTTCTCACTAGTTTCGTCAATTCATATACAACATTCTATAAGGTCTCATCTTTCTCTAGTATCACCATTCCATCCTCTGGCATGTCTCTAATGAAATGGTACCAGATATCTATATGATTTGTCTTTGCATGAAAGGTTGGGCTCTTAGCTAGACAAATGACACTATTACTATCACATCGAACGGTAATAGCTCTTTAACTTAGCCCTACTTTTGAACATAGTTTCATAAGCTAAATGACCTTCTTATAGGCATGAGTAGTTTCCATATACTCTTCTTCTAAAGTGGACAAAGAGACCACAACTTGTCTCTTTATCATCCAACTTACCGCTCCACTAAACAATTGAAACACATATCCACTTGTATATCTCCTTCTATCTCCATCCTCTACCCAATAATAATCTAGTACATAACACTATAAATCCACTGAGTATGGGTACCCTGAAACATCACTATGATAGAAAATGGAATATTCAGAAGTACCTCACAAATATTTGAAGAACCTCTTCATTGGATCCTAATGTTCACATACAAGATTAGCCATGAATCGAATCAAGACTCCCTCTACTTAGGAAATGTTTGGTCTAGTACAGATCATAGCATACATCAAACTAACAACTACACTACCATAAATAATAGAAGCCATATCCTCCATCTTTGTGGGTGTTATATGAAATTATTCAATAGAAAGCTTAGTTCCCATAGAAATTGAACCACTCAATGGTCTGCAATCCGCCATGCATAAACATTGTAGCACCAAGTTTACATACTTTGGCTCAACCAAAGATTTTTATTTTCTCTATCTCTCTTGATCTCTATTCCTAAGATATATTTTGTAGCCCCCAAGTCCTTCATGTCAAATTGTGTTGAAATTTGAGACTTCAAATCACAAATCACACCCTTACTATTACTAAAGACTAACATATCATCTACATATAGAATGATAACAAGGAAATGCCCCCCATCTTGTTGTAATACACAAAGTGATTTGATTTGCATCTCAGAAATCCAAATCCCAACACAAAAGAATCAGATTTTTGGTACAACATTCTGGGAGACTATTTGAGACCAAATAAAAACTTAATTAACTTGCAAACCAATTACACTTTACCTTTTTCAATATAGTGTTATGACTATGTCATATTCATCTCCTCTTTCATGTTGCCATGTAGGAATGTTGTTTTCACATCCATATTTTCTATATTTAAATCAAAGTTTATTGATACAGATAATAGGAACTTAATAGATGTTAACCTAGAAATTGGAGAAAATATCTCAACAAAGTCTATCCCCTCAACCTGGGAATATCCTTTTCAACGAACCCTTCCGTATGGATTTTGGCATTGTCATCTAAAATGATCTTTTTTTTGAACACCCATTAGCATCCAATGGGTTTTTGTTCATCATATGATAGTACTAAGTCCATAGGGTTTTCACTTAGTGAACTTGTGGCATAGCATGTGCATTCATGGGATATTAAAGAATACCCCTAATTTAACTAGATATTGACAAATACCTCCGAAAATCCTTGTGTTTAACCCTCATTCTAATACATATTTCCAATAATAATAATAAACCCTACTTTTACTAGATACCCCTTTTTATACCCCACAATACCTATAAACCTCTTGATACTCCACATCCCCCCTCCCAATACCTAGAATATATTGACTTTATTTTTCACAATTTTAAGCCCCCCTTTATGAATGAACATGATAAGATATTGGTCAACAAGGTGAAGCCCTTGTGACCAAATCCCATGAATCATTATTTCTAAGTGCAACCATTTCCTCGTCCAAGGCCAATCTCTAGGAAAAAATTGCATGCATCTCCATTACATCTTTTATAGTTCTAGCCTCATTGGTTCCAACAAATAAAGAAAATGTACATCTGAAATTAGACATACTATAATTATACATGTTTGGTTTCCTTCTTTTCTGAGTGGACCTCCTTAAAGTTTGAGGTGGAGTTTCTTTCGAACTCTTTGAACCCTCCTCTTCATCAAGTCCGTCATGAACTTCTTCTTCATTTTCTGGTTCAACTTTCTTGGTATTGGGTGGTAGTTGAACCATTGAATTATTATAAACCTCTTTTGGTTGCACCACTATGAGGGAAGGCCTAATTTCTATAAAAATAACATTCTTTCTATATAATTTTTTTCCAACCACAGGATCCAAAATCTTGTACCCTTTTAGACTAATGTCATAGCCAATGAAGATGCATTTCATAGCCTTGTTATCCAAATTCAACCATTTATCCTTAAGCACATGACCATATGCCTCGAAACCCAAAACACAAATATGCTAAAGTGAGGACTTTTATTCTACCCATACCTCAATAGGGGTTTTATCCAAAAGAGATGATGTGGGAGACCTATTAATAAAGTAACATGCAATAGCAATTGATTCTACCCATAACTTCTTGTCTAAGCCATATCAACCTATATGGACTAATCGTTGGTTCCATATCATTATCTTCTTTTCAAGTAACTTCCTTTTAGAAGCAAGAGCCTGTATAGGAGGTTCTGATTGTGAAGGTATAGATCTTATAGATCTCTCCACTGTAGAAATTGAAGAATTATTACACTCAATAGTGCATGCATAAAGCTAGAACAAAGTGCCCACAAAAACATTGTTAGCAAGTACCATAGCTCCTTGTACCATCTTACACCCTTTGTTAGAGAAAATAACTTGCGCACCCACATCATTAAGTGTGTTTATTGGTAATATTTTCATGCCAAATATAGAATGTGCAAAACTCCATTAATCCCTTTTACTCTACCATCAGGGAATCTAATCAAGACTCTACCATGACCAACTATTCTTAGAAGTGAGTGATCACCAAGGTATACCATCCCACCATCATATTTTTCATACACTAAAAACCAGTTCGAATGGGAACTCAAATGGAAAGAATCTCCAAAATCTATCAACAAAGTGCACTTCCTTGCATACGTTGCAAAACCTGCAACAAAGGAATCCCCACCATCCTCTTGAGAATATTTTTCAGATTCATCATTGAAATCATTATTTTCCTTCTAATTCTTATTCTTCACTTCATTATAGTCCCTTCTGAAAATCCCGACCTTTTCACAACTCCAACATTTTTCCTTGGACTTTCTAGGATATTTATGTCTCCCACAAGATTTTGATCCACCTTTTGTCTCTTATTTTTTCCCTCCTTTGATATTCCATAAATAGTGAAGGCATCATTGGTGGATTCAAAATCTTTCTGCCTCACCTCCTCTAATATTAAAGCAACTACAACCTAAGCATGAATATATTTACAATGATTCCAATGGCCATTACTAGGCTATCCCATGAATATGAAAAACAACATACAATGATCCTCCTCGTCCATATTTACTCCTACTAAGATCAACTAGGAAAATTAAAACACAATTTTCCTACAACTAATTAATCTATACTACATAAAACATAGGATGGTCAAGCCACATGTACAATAATCAAAACGAAGTGGCCCTAAAATAGAGGGATGTCTCCAAATCACATAAGCACGAATCCCAATTATGGATGTGTGGCCTCCAATGGTGAATTTTTTCTCCAAATTATGATTGAAAGTCTTAAAAGGGGGTGGCCTCTCATAAAATCAACATCAAAAACCATGTGAGAGACTTACAAGGTCAAAATTATTCCTCAAAGCATGCAAGTCAACCCTCTTAGGGTTCTTCCATTGTGGACACATAACTGAAAAAGATTCAACAAGTGGTGGATGTGGTCCTCTAGAGTGGACGGTCCCTCAAAAACCAACTCGAAAGTAATATGTGAGATTTCTTTGTCCCTCAAAAACCAACTCGAAAGTAATATGTGAGATTTCTTTTGACGGCCATATTAATGAACTGTCCATGCTAAATGCCCTCCTTAACAACTACTCAACATATTTATTGCATCTCCTCAATGCTGGACCCCTCTTCTCCTTGGAATGTTTTCAAAACAACCATCTTTCCCAAATCGTGGATCTAGGGTGGATGATGCATGACAATTCAATGATGTTTATAATCAACCTCTTAATTCAATGGTGGTTATAATCAACTCTTTATCTAGGAAACCTTCTTTAAATAAAACGAAATGATTTCCATCCTCAAATTATAAATTTCCTCCTTTGGTATACTTCAGTCCTTCATTCATAAGTGAGATCGGAAGAGCGTCGTGTAGGGAAAGAGTGTAGATCTCGGT
>CBVK0100099430.1:0-25298 GCA_900067695.1 Picea abies | reverse complement strand
GAAATAAGAAGAAAAGAAGGCCGTATTTCAAGGGAGGATGAAGTCTTTTGGTGATGTGTTATAAGGTATGTTATTTTCAGGTCATCTTACCATTTTTTCTATAACCTTTTTTCTAGAATGATTCAGATGGTGAAATCAATATGGTATTGAGAAGACATATCAAGGTACCTCTAGTAAAATTTTCATCTCTTGATTCGCTATAATTATAAAGATACACTCTGTGGAAGATAGGGTTTGTGACCAGTCCTGAAGCTAGTCAATAAACAGGTGTTCCGGGTAAAACAATCATAACTTATTCATCGAGAATCCAAATGATGTGGGACAAATTTAATTGGAAAGAGTACGGACTTTAGTTTCTTGTGTTTGATTTTTAGAATCGAATGTTAAATATTGAGCGCGGGGCATTCTGTACAAGTTTGGTCTCCTGAATAGACCAGAATTGAATAAAGTCTACCATTCTTTCTATAACTTGTTTTTGGAGAGGATTCAAGGAGTGAAACTTGGAGGCATTTCAGAGAATACATGGAGTAATATTATATACAGGATCAAAGTACTCTAATAATTGAAGAATTGCAAAAATTGAAGAAGTCTCAGGAAGCATTATCAGGTTCTATGTGATGATTTGTTGATGGTGATGATTTAATGTAAAGTTTTATTATTTCTCATATATTCTTGGGTGGAAGGGAGGGGAAAGGATGGAGAGTTCAACTCTCTCTTGATATTGGAGGATTGTATATTCCTCTTGGAGGTTTATCCCTCCCTTTACATTTGGAATTTGTAGCTACCNNNCCCTTGAACAATAACTATTGATTATTTCTCATATATTGTGCATGGTGTACAGTGGTGTATTGGTGTAACTCTTATACTATTATTCATTTATCATTGTATATATTTGAATGGTTTAAGTATAAGTTGAAAAATGTTTTAAATTGTACTTGATACTGATTCACCCCCCTCTCAGTATCAACAGTGTTGTCGCAGGGTGTGCAGAACCTGCTGAATATGCTGCAAGTGTTCATCCCAAGTCTTGTTGTAAATGAGAATGTCATCCAGATACACCACTACAAAATTATTGGTGAATGGTCACAGGATATCGTCCATCATCCTCATGAAAGTGCCCGGTGCATTTTTCAAACCAAAGGGCATGACCAACCATTCAAAAAGGCCTTCCTTTGACTTGAAGGCAGTCTTCCATACATCTGTCTGTTTTATCGGGAATTGGTGGTAGCCAGACTTCAGATCAATCTTACTGAAGTATTTATCCCCCGTGAGTTCATCAAGGAGGTTGTCGATTCAGGGAATTGGGTACTGGTTTCTGATCGTGATTTTATTCAAAGCCCAGTAATCAATGTAGAGTCATCATCTTCCATCTTGCTTCTGTACCAGCATGATTGGGCTCCCGCAAGGTGATGAGCTAGGACGGATGTGCCCCTTGTGGAGTAGTTCTTGGATTTGTCGCTTTATCTCCTCATTCTCTAACAGAGAGCGATGATAGACTGGCCCATTGGGAAGCAGTGCACCGAGGGTCAAATTAATGGGGTGCTTGACCTAGCAGTGCAAAGGTACCCCGATAGGTGAGGAGAAGATATTTGAGTATTCTTCCACAACCTTATCTACTTTCTTCTATTGTGTGGAGAGGTCAGCCGCATAGACCCTGGATGTGGTTGTGATCTTTCGCTTATTCTAAGATCAAATCACGAAGAAGAAAAACTTCCTCATCTGAGAGATGAACTTCCTGCATTGCTTAGCATAGATCAAGGAAATAGCACTAGGTGGGACTGCCTCAGGTATCCTATACAATTCCCTGTTCAAAGTAATAATAACACTACGAGGCCTAGACTCATATAAATCATGACGTTTCCATAAATAAGGTTAGCCCAAAAGAACATCACAAACTTTGAGAGGAGCAACATCACACAATACCTCATCTTTGAAGGGCTTGATGTCGTATGACAGTCGACATTGTTGGACAACGAGGAGATCGCTTCCTTGGCGGAGCCATCCAATGGTGTAGGGTTGTGGGTGAGGCGTTGTGGGCAGGGCCAACTGCTTGACGACCTCTGTAGAGATGAGGTTCTTCTGGCTACCGCTATCAATGATGAAGTGCAGCGCGGTGCCTTTTACTCACATTTGCGAATGGAAGAGGTGCTCTCCTTCTTATGGCTCGTCTGGTTCCCCAGGCTAGAGCTTGGTGGTAGCAATGATGGCACTGGGTTCCGCGTCAATGATCTGTTTTCCCCTTTCCAGTTCTGGATCAGAGTCAGAATCCACATCTAATTCAGAGGCTTTCAGCGACTTCTTTGAGCGACAATCACCAGTGTTATGCCAAGGGCTCTTATGGAAGTCGCACCACTTCCCGGTATCTTTCTTTGTCTTTCTAGTGTCCTTCTTTGCTTGTGGCTTGGACTGGTTGTCCTGATACTGTCCATATTTTATTTGTCCTTTTTTCTTTAGCTTAGGGTCAACCTTTCTTGGCTTTTGTTGTGAGGGGTTCCTAGGCCCAAATTGCTGTGTCTTTTGTTTGAGCTTCTGCTCGATTTTGACAGCATATCGATAGGTCGCGCCCAAGGATGAGATGTCTAGAAATTCCATTTCGGTCTGAATGTATCTTTGCAGAGCACCGTGATACTTGAGCACTAGATGTTGCTCTGAATCTTTGATACCCATCTTGGTGCACAAGGTATGGAAGATATTTGTGAAATCTGGCACTGCTTGGTCTCTTTCTTGCTGTAGTGTGGTCCATTTGGTATATAAGTCATCATAACTTCCGACAGGGTAGTATTGTTCCTTAATAGCATCCCTGAAGGAATCCCAAGTGGTTGTGACTGTAAATAATGAGGGTTCCTCTGTTTCCTTTTGGTCACAAAATGTTTACCACCAATCTTTGACATGGGGGACGGCTTTGAGGAGCGCAAAAGTAATCTTTTCTCTATTCGAGAAGTTATGGATAGAAAAATACCCTTCTAGCAGACTCAACCACTTTTCTACGACATTTGCATCTATATGACCTTCAAATATAGGAATATCGAAGTTTATTTGTAACTTGAAGGGGGTGGCACCTCCGCTCAAAGAAGATGTGTTGCCTGTTGGTAGCCGCCGAAGGATTTGTGCGAAACTATCCATCATCTTGTTCCTGTTTTGTGTGAGGACATCCTCAATCAACAGTTTGAAAGGATCTTCTGTCCCATAATATTTATTTTCTCCTACCATGAGAGGTCGCTTGGGTGTGCGAGAGATTTTGTCCTCAAGAGAAACAAGCTCAAGACCCAACTCTTTGTACTTTGACCTCGTTGGGGACATGCATTAAGACGACAAGGAGAAGACCTCTCTGATACCACTAATCCAGATTTTATGAGCAGAACAAAATGAATACAGATTCTTAACACAAAATGACAGAGATACAGTAAAACTATTTTTCTATTCAATAATAAAATAAGTTGAAACTGTAAAATGCAATGGAAACAAGCTTGCTGGAATGGTGGTGGCTTATCTCTGAGAAGAGATGTGACGGCTGCGCTCATTCGCAAGAAGATGATTACAATGAGACTCTGAAGGCATTTTTACAATAAACATGAATTCCAAAAACCCTAGACATCCAAAAACCTAACCCTAGGAGATGAAGCACCAAAAGTCACATGGGCCTCGTTTGGGTAAGTTAGTACATTAACTTCTCGGGGTTGTAACTTTTGCATATGATCTCTGTTTTAGGCGTATGATAGCCCGTTGGAAAGGTATAGTTGAGGAGATTAATTTTGGGGCCTCAATCATGCCATAGGATATCATTTAGAATCTATATCCTTAAAAACCTTCATTTAGGCCCTTAAAATGGCCCCGAAAGAGAAAACTGCTAAAAATAGTAAATTGCCAAAATTGCCAGAAAACTGTTTTGAGCTAGTCGAAAAAGGTGGGTGGCCATCGATATCCATCTGGATCAGCATCCCATAGTTCCATTTGTCAATTTATATATCGCGAAATTGTGGGTGTTATTTGTACAACGCAGAACAATAGAGGCCCAATTTTTAGCCCGATAGCCCCAGAGCCCCCGATAAAAAAAAATCGTTAAATATGAAATTCATACAGGATCAATATGGGGAAATACAAGTGAAATGTTCAACCAACCATCCTGATTCCACATGTCAATTTGTATATCGCAGAATTATGGGTGCTATTTGTAGGACACAAAACAGTAGAGACTCTATTTTCGGCCCACCAGGCCGCGAACCCGCGATTCAATTTTTTTTTTTAAGTATGGAATCAGGGATCTGCATATGCTGTATAAAATCTCATGTACATACTTTATATATAAATACTCATGTCCATAATTCCACCTGTCATTTTGTATATCGCGGAAGTCTCGGTGTTGTTTGTAGGACACGAAACAATAGATACTTAATTTTCAGCCCGCCAGGGCGCGAACCCGCGATCCAAAAAGTGCCCAAGTATGGAATGAGGGATCTGCATATGTTATAGAACAATACAAATGCAATGTTCAACCAAGAAACCCGTAGGTCCTCCTGTCAATTTGTATATTGCGGAAATCTGGATGCTATTTGTAGGACACAAAACAATAGAGACTCTATTTTCAACCCGCCAGGCCACGAACCCGCAATAAAAAAAGTGCCTAAGTATAGAATGAGGGATCCGCATATGGTATATAAACTCTCATGTCTATACTTGATATAGAGACTCATCTCCGCAAGTTCGGATGTCAATTTGTATATTGCAGAACTGTAGATGCTATTTTTAGGACACAAAACAATATATACTCAATTTCCAGCCTCCCAGGCCGCGAACCCGCAAAACAAAAAGTGCATAAGTATGGAATGAGGGATTCGCATGTGTTATATAAAATCTCATGTCCATACTTTATAAAAGTACATTTTTACTATGTATTGCTCGTTTTTCAGAATACTTTTATATCACTCGACCGACCAGATTGTACAAACTTTATCGTCTAATTATATTATGCAATATAAATATTTAACAGTAATAATTTACCGCAGCCCAACTTGTGAATTTGTATAGCATGAAATTGTCGGTGTTATTTGTAGAGCGCAAAACAATAGATGCCCAATTTTTTGCCTGCCAACCTGAGAACCCCCGATCCAAAAAACTGGCTAAATATGGAATTAATATGGAATTAATATGAAATCGCTACTGGACAATAAAAGTGCAACGTTGAACCAAGCAACCTGCAAGTCCGCTTATCAATTTGTATATCATGGAAGTGTAGGTGCTCTTTGTAGGACATGGAACATTAGAAGCTCAATTTTCAGCCCGCCAGCCTGAGAACCCGCAATCGAAAAAGTGCCTAAGTATGGAATGAGGGATCTGCATATGCTCTATAAAATCTCATGTCCATCCTTTATAAAAGTACATGTGTACTATGTATTTTTCATTTGTCGCAAATCTTTTAAATAAGTCGCCCAACCAGATTGTACAAACTTTCTCGTCTAATATAATTATGCAATATCAATATGTAATATTAATAATTTAGTATTGAAAATAATGTTTTTAGATATGTTAGATAGTTGATAGGGATTGCCATCCGTAAACAATGGAAATCCTAAACCTGACAACCCTCGATTCCATATGTCAATATGTATATCACGGAACTTCGAGTGTTATTTGGAGGACACAGAACAATGAAATTGCAATGTTGAGCCAGCCAGCCCACAGCTCCGCTTATCAATCTACAATTCCACGACATACAAATTGACGGCCGATATCTGTCACTGAGATACAATATGACCGTCGCCCCTTCACATCTCCTAGGTATATCTTCTGTCATTTTTATTTTGTAACCCGCCCGACCGCTTTCCATACTTTGGCATTTCTTGGAATCGGTTTCGCCATCGCCACTGCCTTTGTACTTCTTTCCAGATATGCAATAACTAATCTTTAATGTTAGTAGACATCCTGCAGGAACCGTTAACATTGTCATTAATGTCCAAAAATCCAGAGAAGATTTTTCATTAGTACGAATTAAACTAAGATTTGCACACAAGTATGTTATCCTTTTCAAGTATTCATTTCAAAGGCGATGCAATACTTTTTTTTTGTGCGCCGATGAGTTGGTGCTTTTAAGAAAATTTTTACTCTTAATCTATTTTTTCCATCAACGCCACCTTCACACTTTTTCTAATTGTGAAATTAGTGAGCTATGATGGTCACAGCTCATTCTGCACAAACCTTGGAAATTGTCATTGTTCAGTGAAAGGCTCGAGAAGACATTCCATAGATACGCATTAAACCATAATTTGTCGAAGGTTGTATTATCCCTCCCCAATTTTCATTTCAAACATCGTCTCGAGCAAACGGAAATTCTTAATAACTTTTGGCAGCAGTTCTCTCCACACATAGTAAACACATTGGGTCATAATGGCTAGAGGTTCCACTATTGCAGAGCATATTCTTACTATTCATCTCACTCCACCCAGGAACAAAAAGAAGATGGTCCCTTGCTACACCGAGAGATATATTTCAAGCCAAAAAATTCCATGAAAACCCTGGCTACTCAGAGACCCTACCCAGTTGCATTCATGGTTGTTGCAAAAGTTGATGCCATGAATTCCCAGCTGGAAGAAGATGATCTGATGGACAATGATATGACAATGGATGATGGCGATACAGAGAATCTTCCCACTCCTGTGCCCAAATTGAAATCAACCATAACGAACGGAGCTTACGGGTCCGTTGATTGCGGTCATGACAACACCAAAAGGAGTTTCAGAAAAGAAACAGATGGTGAACACAACAACCACTTTGCAACGTGAAAGTAGGAAATCCAAAGTTCCAAATTAGTATGCTCTGGCAGGGAGAATTTTGTTGTAAAGCAATGATATGTTGATGCTTCCAGAGATATATTTCAAGCCAAAAAAATATTGTTTAACATCTTCGGGAATCAGGTCCAAAACTCTCGTTGTTGCAAGGCATTTTCCTACTAGTCATCTCCTTCTGCCCAGAATGGACTAATTCGGGACTCTGGAATTGCACGTGCAAAATTTACTACTGAATTTTTTTGGACTATGCAGAGGCGGTTTCATCTAAGGGCTATTCCAGTTGGCCTGCAACCATTTTCATCTTTTTCCTTAGGGAAAGCTTGTGAAAAATATCAATTCCAACAGAGGATGACTCATCGAGGAGAAAACTCCAAGGATCTTGCATACTGCGGAATGCGTGCCTGTGTTTGTTGCAAATACCTTATTGTACCAAGATTTATAGTAGTCTATATACTGTTATAACACTTTTTACTTAAAGAATAGTATAAACAATTATTTAAATTTTATTCAATATTATTTTTAACGTTTTTAAATGTAATTTTGGAATTTTGATTTTGTTTCTGATAATAAAGGATTTTACCAAGAAATTGATCCTTCTTGACTCTAGAGTTAAAATGCATATATACTTGTATATATTATTTTATATTAATATTAATAAATAAACTATAAATTAAATTTATGATATGTATCTTATAATATTAATATTAAATATCCTACTCATTATTAATATGTGATAATATTTTGTTAAATTTTATTCAATTAATTATTCAAATTTATTTTTATTTTTCATGTCCAGCCTGTTCTGTGATATACATGTTAAGTAAACATTTCAAGTTATGTGGTCTATTAGGTAAACATTTAAGGATGTCAAAATCGTCCAAGGAGCTCGTGTTGTGTAAACATTTAAGAAACAATGCGTGTGGCGGGCTTTACGTACGTTAAGTACTTAATAATAATAAAAAATAGAGAAACCTTGGATACGCTAGCATATCAAACATTGGGATAAATTTAGGTAGCAGAAAATGCTAAGACAAACATTCGAACTAATGCTAGCATTAATTCACCTTCAAGCAATGCATAAAATAATATATTATTCAAAAAGACCGTATATGATCAAAAAGTTTGGATATGCTAGCAGTATAATACTCGGTGTTTTTCTTATTTTTTTAAATGGATTTGCAATTAAAAAAAAATTGCCTTTGACTCTTCGTTGCCAATGTACAATGTTGCAGCAAAATCATTATTCTTGTTTCTAGACATGCAATTATTAACAATGTTGCAGCAAAATCATTATTCTTGTTTCTAGACATGCAATTATTACGTTTTAATGTTAACAACCCATAATGCAAGAAGTTCAATACTTGAGTTAATATGTTGCACTCATGGAATAATGTATCAAGAACATTGTTACACACACACATTCCAATAAAATCTAATCTTCAACAAAGCATTTGCTGGCAACTGGTAGAAAAGGAAGTGTAGTAGTTAAGTTGATATGTTTCAGTCCTGGAATAATGTATCAAGAACATAGTTGCATGCACATGCTGCAATAAAATCTAATCTTCAACAACACATATACCCTTCTCTGTATTACAGGCCACCTATCATGCCCTCTTCTGTCATGGAAATTTTTTATCTGAAACCTTCCGAGAAATACAATTTAACCATTGGGTCCTCGCATATTTAGTGGAATTATTGTCACCCCATTTTGAAGCCCGTCTATTCGCTTTCCATACTTCACCATTTGTTCAAATTTCTTTGGTGGATCATCGGTTTGGTAGGTTGAAGAAATATTCAGTTTGTAGTCGTTGTTTCCTGTGCTCGCACCCCTTTGCAATTAGCAATTGGAAATTATAAATAAGATCTTATTTCTACGCATGTAATTAGCAATTTCTCTATTCCAAACTTAGCCACTTTGGAAAAATTCCACAAATATACAAACCAGTCGTTGAACTGCCCTATCATGATCTATTCTGTTTTACACATTTTGCACTCAAAAATTCTGAAACATGAAATTTCATCGTGTGCACTCAAAAATTCTGAAACATGAAATTTCATCGTGCAACACTCGGTTGTCATGATTATCCCTGTAACCCATTTTTGAATCCCATCCGACCGCTTTTCAGAGCTTTCCATTCTTTCTTTTCTCTTTGTCGTCTCCGTCACTTCGCACTTGCTATAATAAAAGAAAATAAATAAATCTAAATATGGAATTACTGGCATTTAATTCTAACATGTCATCATGTAGAAACCATATATATTTTCAGTGATGGGCAAAAGGCTCGAGTACATATCGTATTCATGCGCATTAAACCAAAATGTGTAGGGGGGTTATATTATCCCTTTCGAGTGTTCATTTCAAAATCATGAAATCTCGTTCACATGGCGTGGCCTTCGCACATTCACGAAACCTCCATTCCTTAATTTCTCTTTGCCATACCTGCCACCTTCGCATTTCTAAATATGAAATAAATAAACTTTACTGCTAACAGTTCATCATGCACCACCAATACAGATTGTCATTAATCAGCGAAAGGCTCGAGGAGCTTTCCCATTCATAAGAATTTAACCACGATTTAGCAAAAAGATACATTATTCGTTCTAACTATTCATTTAAACCATCGTCTGCAACAAAGCAACCTTCTCATAAACATATGGCATCAGCTCGACACCATTTTTGTGGAGATACAATGAACATCTTCGGGTGCGAGGACCAGAACTTCCACTGGTCCAGGGCATTTTCTTGTTACTCAACCTCTGTCACAGAGAACCAAGTAATTTGGACCTCCGGGATTGCTCATGCAGGCTGTGTCCCTGAGGTTTTTGACTGTAAGGACTTGGTCTCTTGGTGCGCCGATAAATTTATTACAAATAAAACAATTATTCCAGTGCAGGACCGCTCTTTTGTTTTTTTGTCACTTCAAGTCTTCTACCAGATGATGAAATTGTTGGAGCCAACATTGACGTTCAAAGGAGAATATTGCAAACAGTTCCTAGCAAATCATAATAACGGATTGGACCTCTTGCCCATTTTTTTGGAAAACCCGAATCTAGTTCCTGAAGATATTACAAGCATGTAGGTTAGTTCATTTAGAAATCCATTTTGTGAAATTGCCTGGTTGTTTACAAGAATAACGAGATAGGAGTCCACAGGTACTATTTCCCACATGGCTCTTTATATTTTGTATTTCACAGTCAGCGAACAAGCCATTTTTTATTGGGGCAGGTTAATTTCCCATGAAATCTCTTCCCAATTGTCAAGCTACAAAAGGAAAAAGAAATTTTATATGTCATCCTATTTAGTTTTTGCAATAGCACATTCCTGTCGATTTCCGCAACTATGTCTGTCTAAGAATGTCAACTGTGAATTCCACCCAATAACGTTCTAGTACCAGGCCTTGTGGAAGCACAAGGCTTCCCACTATTTTTATGAGGTTTTTAATGGCTTCTTGTCTGTTTTCAAAGTCTTGTTGCTAGGAGAAGATGTTCCCCGCATATCTGAACAGGCAACTAGTTTTTTGGACAAGAAGGGGACACTCGAACATTTAGATAATTACACTATCATAAGAATTTTTGGCTCCTCGGAACAGCCTGCTCTCCTACCATGTCACATTACGAACAAAATGTTTATTGCAGAAGTAGCACGTCAATATAGCTACTGGTTCCATCTGTTCCAAAGGAAGAAAAAAAATAGTTCATTCCTCTACCTTGGAAAATAGGGGAGTTTGTGTTGAAAAACGTCAACAAAATTGATGATTTTGCAACACATTTTAGCACCTCCAACCTCAGTTATGTTGAAGACATAAGAGGATTCGACCCCTATGATATTTTTAGAAAACATTTACAAACACTTGGCCTCGACGATTGTTTTGTAAATAAACACCTGCCCAAAAATAGAGATAGTGACGGTCCTGCCTCTGATGCTAACGATGTAGAGACAGTGTAAAGCTACACTAAACTGTACACGCAATAGGGGAAAGGCACCAGTGACAAGAGTGTTTAATCCGCAAATACCACTCCAAAAAGTACGACATCCTGGAGCATCGCTCCAACGACCCATCACAGCAACAAAGAAACCTAGAGTTCTTCAAATGGAGGAGGATATAACGACCCTCCTCACTCTAAAATTGATAGTTCTCACAAGCTTCCAATATATAAGAAGAGAAAAAAAAATGTGGGGCAGGCGGAAGAGCCGGAAATTCAGAGTGAGAACATGGAACTTGACACTGATCTGGATACCATGTTCCACTTCCTTGATCAGCCCGAAGACGCCATCCACCATATCCATCCAATGGACATATCCGTTACCGAACATTTTGACGAAGATGAATCCTTCGTGTTCCAGAGTATTGTTTTTGATAGCCAGAACAAAAAATTGATAATTCAGAAAAAAAAAAAAAAAATGTTAAAAATAACAAAGGCAAATGTCGTTCAGAGGTTGACATTTCCAACATGTGGTTGTCCCAAATATGTCAACTTCACACCGCGACTGTAGAAGCACTTCATGATTCCATTGGAGGCATCGAGACCAAGAATGCCAGACTGAAGGACCGAGTCAAGGAATTGGAAGATGCTTTCTTTCCTATGCCATTGCTTGTTGATCCTTTGGCAATAGCCATGCCTGGCACCCCTGCACCCAATGTAAAATCATCCTCCACCCTCCTCGCATCCTGTAAATAATATGTCAAGAACAATATAAAAAAAAAATGGAACTGGTTGCCGAGGCGTGGAAAATATCACAAACCATCACTTCCCTTGGAACCAGGGCACATAGCTTGCTCGAGATTTTGCACGCTGAATTAAAAGATGAAGAAAATTTCTTTTTAAAAATGGTCATCCCTTTTAGGCAATATTGTCAACAATATGATAGAAACAAAAAGAAGAGAAGAAGATCTTCCATCCAAAAACCGGATTGCCCAATTGAATGCATGTTGGAAAGAAAAATTAAAGAACCTGCATCTCATTGTCCAGTCATGTGAAGAAGCCATATCGAAAAAAGATAAATTATTCACAAAGCTGTCAAATATAGACTTAGCCGAGAAAACCAACGACTTCCAAGACCCCCTCTTAATCGCAAAGTCCTTGACCTTGACCAGGCAAGAGTTCAATAAATAGGTTGCTATGTTGAAGACCTTGTCTTTGTAAAAGTTTTACAACATCCTTCAATTTGATCAAGCTCACATCCACAACTGGCTAGTCAAATATGCAGTACAGAATGAGGAAATTCATCAGGCTCTCTCTAATCTTTTTATCAACTTCTAGGAATTAGAAAATGATCTTTTCAACAAAAAAATCCGAAATGAGATCAACGTTGCCCCAATGAGAGCCTACATTGAACAATCGTTCCAAAGGCAATTGAAACATGCCACCGACAAAAGACAACAAACAGTTTCCAACATTCCAACAGCCATGGAGAACATCCTTGAAACCACAGTCGTTAGTGACATCAATGAAATGGAAGCCGCAAGAAAATAGCCAAAGCGATGATATGTACCCTCACTGTAATTTTACTCATTGCATCTTTCTTTGTTTCTCAACCCAGTTATTCTACTTTCTTAAATACAGATGTATAGGCAAACACTTATACCTTTCCATTTATTTTCTTTTGCAGCTATTGCACTCTATCTTCTTTTCACAATCCTACTTCTTGTACATATTTCTCTAATGGTCCGCGGGAGCCCCAATCCCAGTCTACATGACAAATGCATTCAGATTCCGGTTTATATGTAACAGACTTTATTTTATTTGTATATTTCAAAATTTCCACTAGTATGTGACAAACTTTTATTTTTTGACATATTTCAAATAAAAATGCATTTACTTTTTTATATGTTACAGACTCTATTCTTATCTTTCACCACTCTGTATGAAAAATGCATTTAATTATGAATATGTTACAGACTTTTATTCTTATGCTTCAGCAATCTGTATGACAAATGCATTTACTCTTTGATATGTTACAAACTTTTCTTTTTTTATATATTTCAAAATAAATGGTGCTCAACAATGCAAGCGTCATTTACTTATAACCCATGTTCACAAATGCATTTAAATTTTTATATTTCTTATCTCCTATTAATTTTGTGTCATCATATATTTTTATCTTTCACCAGTCCATATGAAAAATGCATTTAAATTTCCAAATTTATTCTTGCACTGTCAACAAATTTTTTACTTTGTTATATACTTTAAAAAAAAATAGGTTTGTTATATACTTTCAAAAATTAGATGGTGCTCTGCCTGCCAACTGTCATTTACTTTTTCCCCATCTTCCGTGATATACATGTTGCACACAACATTTCCGTGATATACATTTTTCACCGAACAATTCGTTTCATTTACAATTCGACCCCATTTTACACAATTTGCTTTCTAACCTCGTTGACAGGGACTGTGCTGCCACGCAACCTTGTTCCTTACTAAGCAAGGACTCAAGTTTGGGTTGTGAGTCAACTTGTATCCGTTTTCTTTAATTTTTTCAAAGTATTTAAAAAGTTATTTATTAAATGTATTTCGTTTAATAAATTTCAATTTTTATTAAAAAGTTATTTATTAAATTTATTTTGTTTAAGAAATTTTAATTTTTATCTTTGAAATTAAAAAATAATAATTTGTTGAGGGGCGTTGATTTGTCAATAGTTTTAAATAAAAAATGAAAAAAATAAAAGTAAAATTTTTCGATTCTTATGATGCACAATTTGATTTTCAATGAATATTTGTGTAAATAATGTATTATTATTCTCTCCCTTGCACAATTTGATCTTCAATGAATATTTGTGTCAATAATGTATTATTATTCCCTCCCTTGCACAATTTCCCGCACAATTTCCCACTTCTTGATGCACAATTTGATCTTCAATGAATATTTGTGTCAATAATGTATTACTATTCCCTCCCTCCCACAATTTTCCACTTCCATAGGGATCTATTATTTGTGTCAATAATGTATTATTATTCCCTCCCTTGCACAATTTCCCACTTCTTGATGCACAATTTGATCTTCAATGAATATTTGTGTCAATAATGTATTACTATTCCCTCCCTCCCACAATTTCCCACTTCCATAGGGATCTATTGCTCATACCTTTCCTAGCCTCCATTTTTTCCCCTCCCCTCTAGTTAGAAGTGATTAGCTTTCACTAAGGCTTCTTACAAAGAAGAAAAAATCTTAATTAATTTGACATAGATTATGGGCACCCTTAAAAGGTTTGGGATATAAGTATTGCTATCTTTTTTTAAAAACTAGAACATAAAATTTGTATTCATTTCAAAGAGGGCTGTGTCAAAGCTAGTAGCATTTAAATCCATCAAAATATAGTTCTAAGACTATGCTAAATTCTATACCAATAGTGTTGTACTTTGAATCATTCTTCAGAAAAGAGTTCCAAGTGATTCCACTCGTAACTTGCTTTACAAACTGACAAAAAAAACTTACAACTTAAAAAAACATTCAAACTTTTTAGGGGTGGACACTTTCTTGAACTTCCTGCCCTGCTCCTGAGTGAGGGGGGCTCAGTTCCTCGATTTCCATGGGGTCTCTATTATGGTAGAATGTTTCATTCTCCATTAAATCTACTTGCAATGAATTCCTAGAGCTGAGGTTGTTGGAGGTGAGAGAGATGGATTTCAAATGTGGAGAGGCAACCAGGGAACAAACCATGTTACATTCGATTTCCAAAGAATTGATATGTTACTTTTAGAGGATAATGAGAGTCATAATGTTTTCATTTTGCGTAGCAATGGCCTATTATAACTTTGTGATTTTAGAGCAGATTAGTATAAGAGTTATAATGTTGGCTTGGGTGATTTCTTCATGCCCACGAAGGATTTTTTGGATCTCTTTCAACTCTAATTTTTCCATGATTGTAGTGGAAATACCTTTCACAGTGAAATTGAAATGAAAATTTCCAGACCAAACAAACCCCAAACAACAATTCCTATTGAAAATCCTTCGATAGACTAAAAGGAGCAATAGATCTTTGTTTTGATTGTTCCTTTCAAAAACTTGGAAAATATTATAAGAAATGGGCACTAAGAGAATTAATCGAGGAACTAGGGCTTGCCTAGTCGAAACAAGAGAAATTGCATGCATTTAGGATCTGGAGCGACCCAAAGCCACCTTCCACATACGCCTTTACTCAGTCCCTCCAAGAAAAACATTGTTCCTACACCAATTTTCCATAGAGACTACTAACCCATGACCAAGCTTGCTACCAAATCTACCAATCCTAAAAATGTCAGTTGAATTAAATGGAGAGAAAAAACAAGAATATTACATGTTCAATATTGTCCCATATACAAAGGGGAATGCACTACTTTGTATTTAAATGACTTGTGCAATCCAGAGGAACTAAATGTGGGAGTTGTGGATGCCACATGTCATAAGTACCAAAATTGCCTCTAATGGTTGATGCGTAATGAGTGTTTATCGATTCATGTACCATTCAATTAATTGTGGAATTGGGGAAAATATTAGAACCCCATTTTCTATTATGGAACTAGGATAAATGGATGAGGCCACCTTGGCACAATGATATGCTTCACCATTCAACTCCCATTTAATGTGATAAAATGATACTTTGTCAAAATAGGGAATGATTCTTTAGATGCTACAGATGTGTGATCTCAATTTGTTCCCCCCCAGCCTAGTTTGATTTGTCACTGCTTTAATAACCAACATGGAGTCTCCTAGCTCTATAGGGGTTCTAATACCTTCTTCCTTGGCAATGATGAGACCTTGTGATAACGAAGAAGGCTCCATGATATTGTTTGGGATATTTCCAAGCCCCTAAACATAATAGATAACCTTTATTACTCTAGGATCATGGATACTCCCCCCACACCTGCGACCCCTATATAAATAGTGTTATCTTTACTCAAATTTCCACATGACAATATTTTCTAATAAACCAACCATTAGTTTTCACATAATCACTATGTAACCAACCGTTATATCTCTAATAGCCATGCATTTCTTTATAAGAGTGAATCCTAAAACTTAAGATATATTCCTTCAACATATTTTCTAAATCTTGGAATTTCCTATGATAAAAAGAATGTCATTGCCTTAAATTCCAATGCCTTTCTCCATCTGGCACATAAATAGAAAGAAACATAGAGTAGATTAAGTGTTGAAGAGGTCTCATTCAATGCTTGACTTCCAAGTAAAGGTAGAGTATCATTCAAAAGTAAAATCAACATCCTACATCCATCAATACTAAAGGGAGAGAATTCTACAAATGCTCCACATTTTTCCAAATACTAAATGAACGAAGTGTAGAATTGTGGGGAAACCTACACAGAGAATACAGCTAACAACAATTTGTACAAAGATTGCAAATTGAGAGGAGGAGAGAAGAGATGAGAGAAAAGAATCAATATATTTGTATTCACTAATGAGAGAATGATTAAGTACACATGATATACTCTACATGGCTAAGTAAATTCGACATAGTAGTGATCTAGAGATATCTAGACACTCACTGACAAAAACCGAAGTAATATGCCACCTATTCATAGTTAACCGATCCATGCAATCATCAGTTAATTAAGTCACAAGTGTGAAAGTGAGAGAAACACATGCAATTGTTGGTGATAAAACTAAGGTTTCCATACATGAGTGACTTCCACTAGTCTAATTGAGTTTAGCTAACTCTAAACTGAAGAGGAGTGTCCTATTTTGTATGGAAATATTGTCTAGAAAGAATATTCTCATCTAAGGAAGCGTTCTCAACATTGAACTATCAACTTTAGGAAAACAATTACCTAGGTGAGTGTGTAATATCTCCAACACCCCCCTTAAACACTACTAGGGTGTAAATGATGAATGGGTCACGACAACCAAGTCCATGTTAGGTACCCATTGTGCAATGCATCTAAGAATGAAACATTGAAAAATAGAGGAATGAGGGAAAACCTCATGGGAACCCCCCCCTCTCAAAGTACAATGCATAAAAAAATAAGAAGGAAGAAAGCCAATTGCTAAGCAACTGTGTCCTTCACTCCAAGAGGATCACACAAAAAGTGAAACTTTTTCTTAGTAAATGTCTTGGTGAAGATGTCTTCAGTCTATTCAACGGATGGAAAGTACTGCAAATCAATGATCTTATCATGTAACAACTCTCTGATGTAATGCATATGGATCTTGATATGTTTGGTTCATTTTCATTGCACTGGGTCTCTGTAAAACTTGAGAATACTCTGATTTTCACACCAAATGGCAGTCAGGCAATGAAATTGGATGCCAAGCTCGGTGAGGAATGTTATGAAGCCAAAGTTCCTGAACAGTGATGTCGACCGCTCCTCTACACTTAGCCCCTACTAACAATAGAGCAATAGTGGACTGCTTTTTATTCGACCAACAAATGGGATCGAAACCCAAACTAAGCATGTACCCAGAAGCCCAATCAAAATCAATGAAGTTCATGAGATCCAATGCACAACTTGCTGCATAGTGGATCCCATAACTTGTGGTGCCCTAAACATATCTAAGGATGCGCTTGGAAACCTTCCAGTGTAGCTCATGTGGCTCTTGCATGTACCTGGAAATTGTCCCTATTGCATATGAGAGATCTAGCCAGGTGTGGTAGAGATAGAGAAGGCTCCCCACAAATTTTCGATATAAGGTGTTGTCTACCATTGGCGTATCCCTGCCATCCTCAAGATGTACCCCAGACAGAAAGGGTGTGGTTGCCAACTTGCAGTCAGTCATGTGGAATCTAACCAAGAGATCTCGAGCATACTTATTTTGAGATAGATTAATGATTGAAGCATCTCGACTGATCTCGAGACCAAGGAAATAGTGCAGTGGACCCATGTCTGTCATAAAGAACCTGTTGTGCAGAATTTCTTTAATCGCAACAATTGTTGAGGCCGAACTTCCTATGATCAAGAGGTCATCAACATAAAGAACTAAGATTAGCAAGGATTCTGAGGTTCTCAAAATCTAAACATTTGGATCTGATTTGCAATTCATGAGATCCAATGCACAACCTTATGCATAGTGGATCCTGTAACTTGTGGTTCCCTAAACATATCTAAGGATGTGCTTGGAAGCCTTCCAGTGTAGCTCATGTGGCTCTTGCATATACCTGGAAACTACCCCTATTGCATATGAGAGATCTAGCCAGGTGTGGGAGAGATAGAGAAGACTCCCCACAAATTTTCGATATAAGGTGTTGCCCACCATTGGTGTATCCCTACCATTCTCAAGATGTACCCCAGAAAGAAAGGGTGTGGCTGCCAACTTGTAGTCGTTCATGTCAAATCTAACCAAGAGATCTCAAGCATACTTATTCTGAGATAGATTAATGATTGAAGCATCCCGACTGATCTCGAGACCACGGAAATAGTGCAGTGGACCCATGTCTGTCATAAAGAACCTATTGTGCAGAATGTCTTTAACCGCAACAATTGTTGAGGCTGAACTTCCTATTATCAGGAGGTCATCAACATAAAGAAATAAGATCAGCAAGGATTATGAGGCTCTCAACATGTAGACATTTGGATCTGATTTTCATTTGACAAAATGTTGAGAAAGCAAGTGGGAATCCATCTTCGCATACCATGCTCTATGCACCTGCTTGAGGCCATAAAGGGACTTTTTCAGTCTGCACACTAAGGATGAGTTTTGAACAAACCCCCGCGACTACTTCTTCACGTCCATCCGGTGAACTTCCCACCCCCTGGTTGTTGCAATGGCAAGGACCAATCAGATAGAGTTCATCTTTGCTACAGGAGCAAAGGTCTCATATAATCTATCATGTGAATCTACTAAAATCCTTTGGAAATTAGTCTTGCCTTATACCTTCTCACCTATCTTTGTGTTTCCTTCTTGGTCTTGTAGACCCATATGAATCTGAAAAACTTCTTGTTTGAAGTAAGTGGAACTAGAAGCAAGTCTGGTTCTTGAGGAGAGAATTATACTCATCCTGCATAGTGGCTTCCTAGAAGGGATTCCCTACAACCTCTGCATAGGTCTTCAAGTATGAAGCTAGAACCTTATACAAATGCATGGGAATCATTGGTTCGGTAGTTGTGAGTGCATGAGGAGGATCCTCAAACTAAGACCTCATCCTCCTCTGATCCGACCCCCACAAGGTTTCCTTCTACTTGTAGGGTAGTATATTCCCACTTGGGCATTGGTGGTGGCTCAAAATTTGCATGTTCATCATCGACATGCTCATCATTTTCCGAATCAGATTCAGAGCTCAAATGTAAACCATGATATGAGTGAGTAGACTCATCATCACTGATGTCTAGTGTAGGAAATCGTGCAGGTGTATCTACATGTGGCTTCAACGATGCATGCAAGGAATTTTCCTCAAACTAAACATTGCACTCAATGATGAGCTTGTCAGTAGAGGGATCAAGCAACCCGTAACACTTCACACCATTTGGATATCCCACGAATATGCATACGGTACTCTATGGATCTAATGCTTTCCTCTTTTCATAGGGTATGTGGGCCCATTTAGCTGATCCAAATATTCGGAAGTGGGTGACTTCCGACTTGTTTTTGCTCCATGCTTCAAAAGGATTTCGATCCTTGATAGAACTGTGAGGATGTTTTTTCTGAATGTGGTTGGCACAGTTAAGTTCCTCATCCCAAAGCTTGGGAGGTAGATATCTTTCATGCAACATTCAAGTGGACATCTCCTTGAGGGATATGTTCTTCCTCTCGGCTACTTCATTCTATTGCGGAGTGTAAGGTACTATGTGCTACAACCGTATACATTCCTTTGAAAAAAGATGTTGGAAATATCGGTTCACGTAGTCGCCCCCATTGTTTGTGTAGAGAATTTTGATATTTCTTCGGGACTGAGTCTCTGCATGTGCTTTGAATTCTTTGAGATGCTCAAAAACCTTAGACTTCTGCATGATAAAATATGCCCAAGTGTATCGTGAGAAATTATTAATATATGTAGGCATGTACCTCACTTTGTTGATGGATGAATGAAGAAAGAGTCCCATCGGATCATTGTAGATGAGCTCCAAAGGAGAGGAGGCCCTCCAGGCCTTCCCTTTATCAAACTTCTCATGAGGATGTTTTCCAAGAACGCATCCTTGACAAACTCCTTTTACAAAAGTGTATGTTGGGAAAACTGGTGACCATATCCTATTTCCATATTTGTTGCATGTATTTGAGGTTCAGATGGTCGAATCTCTCATGCTATAATATATTAGTATTATCATCAAGTATCAGTAGTAAATCATAATCAAATTTAGCAATGAATTTACTAAAAGTATACAAACAAGATTGGTGGTTTACCTCACCAACAACAATCATGGAGTTATCATGAATATCAGATATGGTTATGGAACCAGGTGTGAACTCCGCCCTTTTTCTTGTACCAAAATGTGTTATCTGATAAATGGATAGTAGATTCATGAAGAGTTTTGGAACATGCAAGACATTCTCAAAACTTTTGTGTGGGAGTTCTATTGTCCCTTGACCAATTACCTCAATTGGGGTATCACCTCCCATGAGGATGGGAGGACCCATGCATGCCAAAATAGAAGATAAAGCATTCTATGTTTCTTCCATATGGTGGGATGTGCATGAATATAAGATCCATGCAATAGGAGAAGAGTTAATGGAAATCAATGCATGAGAGTTACCTCGTTTGGCTTGATGTTCTGGCTTCTTTTTTCCAGCTTCGGGAATGTGATCCCCAAGGTTATTCTTCTTAAGAATCCGCACCATCTGGTCAATCTGTTTCTTCATGTATGTAGACTCAGGACGATAACCACGGTTGCAGTAATTGCATTTGGTCTTCCCTTTCTTTCATTTTCCACCTTTGGAGCCTGAGGAGTCATCAAAGGGTTTGGAGTACCCTTCCTTATTTGGCTTTGCATGTGCCTTTCCCTTGCCTTTTTGCTTAAACTTTTAATTGGAAGTGTTGTTGTTTTCATGCACACCAAGTGCATGCGCATTGGGTCTGTTGATTATGAATATTTTATGAGGTTCTATGGGATTCCCAATAGACCTGTCACTTTACCTCTTGTTGGGCCCTATGTTTGGGTACTTTCAAACTGTTTTACTTATTTTTTTTAGGACAACATTCTTGTTGTTCAAAACAACCGACTAAATCTGAACTTTTCCCTCTCAAAATCTACCCACAAATCTTTGGTTTGATGCTCTTTAATGCCTCTTGTTATAAGGATAAATTATGGATGGTTTTTTTGTCCAAGTTAGCCTTTAATAACATGCATTAAACATCAAACACACCTCTAGGATATTTAACAACCTACCACTGAAAATACTAAGCAAACATGACAAATGAACACATAATGTTTTTGGTCAACATGACCCTGGAAAAACCCCCATGTGGAAAACCAGTAAGAGAGATAGATATATATCGGAGATTGCAAAGCAATTGTACAACAAGGAAATAAATACAAGTGAACCTGGTACAATAGAAACCCAACTCATGATGCTTTGGAGTTCCTTGTAGATGTGCCTGCTAGCCCTTGAACTAAGGCACCCTTTGCCTTGGTACACCCTCCTTCCTTTGTTAAGTCTTTTACCCTTTTCCTTGTCTCTTTGATTTTCCTTTTCTTTTGTCTTTGACCTTGCACTCTCTTCCCAAGTGCACCGCCTCTCATTGGCTTGGTGCACACTACTACCAAGTGTGCCCCTCCTCTAACAAAAGCACCAACACACAAGCAAAGGTGTCAACCTCTAGAAAGCTCCCTCTCATAAGCCAAGGCGCCTCCTCCCTTTGGAAGCGCTCATCCTCTAGTTTGTTCACCCTTAAGAGTCCATCCAAGCTAGACTTGCATCCCCCATACACAAGGTGTTCCCTCTCCTCTAGGTCATGTGCATGGCCTCCATGAATGCCTTCTCTAGGCAACTTGCGCCCTCCTCCACTAGTGTGCCTCCTTTTCCTTCTCCAAACCCTTCTTCCTCTCTTCATCTCTTCACTCAACTCTCTCAAGTGAAGAAAATGAATCTCATCCTTACCCTCTTACCTCCTTTAGCCTCTCTTTGGACAAACCTAAAATATCAATGGCTTAGATTAGATCTAGCCAAGTCTAATCAATGGGTGAGATCACTTCTCATAAATCTCACCTAGAAACCCACTTTACTTAAGTTTCCATAGTTTGCTTTATGTCTATTAATTCACCCACTTGTGAATTAATTGTCACTTTATGATTTAACTGACAAATTTCACTTTATGACTTAAGTCTTCTAAATCAATGTGAAATTAGAACATAAAGTAAATGTATACGGGTAATAGTCTCCCCCTTTATGTTTAGAGACACACAAACACAAGGGGACCACTTTCCAAGGCACCCAAATCTCAACAGATTATTCCCATTTTCATGATCTTACCTTGCTCATGCGCGAGGACTTCAATAAAATGATCCAATGTCCACATTTTCCAGGCCGCTCCTGAAGTGAATCTATTTGTATAAAATGATGAGACGAAAACAACATAATCTGGACCAAGTTTTTCTAAGATAGAAAGGATTAACTCATTGTGTTGAATGGATTTGTCTATTCCACATCCCTTTAGATGAAGGAGGAGGGACTTGAACTTCATAAAGAAGTCATGGATGTTGTCAAAATTCCTTGGATCTAAGGAATTTAGTTCAACCTTAAGCATATGGCCTTTCATTTCATCTTATTTTCCAAAGACATCCTCTAGCTTTTTCCAAATATCATCTGGTGTGGTACAAGATTCAATGTGAAACATAAGCTCATGGGACATAGACACATAAAGGAGGTCGTAAGCCTCATCCATGCGGTTGAGATACATGTTCTTATCGATAGAAGAGGTTGGATCAACCTCTGTGGCCATGGTAATCTAGTACAAGCCTTTGCATCTGAGTTGATGCAACATTTTTATTTTCCACTCGAAGTAGTTATGATCTAGATGGATATCGGTGGCCACCCACCTATTCCACTGGCTCAAAGAACATTTTTTTGCTTTGGTAGTTTTTTACAGTTTTTCGAGTCCCAAATTTTCAGGGTCGTTTTGAGGCCCTAAATGACATGTTTTTGGACTTTTGGGGGTCAGGGGTTTCCAATGACATACCTTGAATCTCAATAGAATTTGTACTTCTTGGATAGACCTTTCTGACGAGGTATAAAATGCCCCAAACAGAGATCATATGCAAAATTTATGCCCTCGGGAAGTTGACGTATCAACTATCCCCGTCGGGGGCCGCAAACCTTTTGGATTTTCATCTTTTGGGGTTAGGGTTTTGGATTTTCTTTATTTTAAAAGGGCCTTTAGAGCATCATGTTAATCATCATCATATTATTGCAAATGAGCGTAGTTGTCACATCTCTTCTCAGAGATAAGTTGCCACCATTCTAGCGATTTCATTCACTTTGTATTTTATAGTTATGTACATTTCACTCATTAATAGAAATTGTGTATTATTGTATATTTGTGCCTTGTGTTATATATCTGATACATCTTTGTTATGTTATTGGATCTCTTGCAATATCTTTATATATTTCTTTGTTAGATCTCCGCTCTCATTTCGTGCTCAAAATAATCTGGATCAGTGGTCTTAGAGCAGGTTGTTCTTGATCATTTTTTCCAGTGCATGTCCCCAATGAGGTCTAACTATAAAAAGTTAGGTCTCGAGATTATCTCTCTTAAGGACAATCATTCTTACATTCCCAAGAAACCCTCCATGGCGGAAGAAAAGAGAAACGACGGAGCAAAAGATTCTATTAATCTATTGATCGAGCAAGCTCTCATGCGACAGAGGGACAAAATGATGAAAACTTTTGCCCAAATCCTTCAATGTCTGCCGATAACAACAGATGCATCTTCATCAAGAAGCCACTTTGGAGGCACCGCACCTTTCAAGGTACAAGTTAATTTTGATATTCTCGTATTTGAAGGTCAAATAGATGTGGATGCTCTGGAAAAATGGTTAAATATACTAAAAGGTTATTTCTCTGTGCACAATTTTTCCAACAGGGAAAAGACCACCTTCGTGCTCTTTAAGGCTGTCCCCCACGACAAACATTGGTGGGAAACTTACTGTGAACAAATTTCCATAGAGGATTTTAGAATGTTCAAGGTCGAATCCACTTGGGAATCTTTCGTAGTTGTCGTCAAGGAAAAATATTACCCTGTTGGCAACTATGAAGACCAGCACATGAGATGGACCATAGTGCATCAAGAGAGGGGCCAAGTAGTGCTAGAGTTCACCAATACCTTCCATACCTTGCGCACCAAGAAAGGTATCAAATATTCTGAGAGGAATTTGGTTTAGAAATATTGTGGGGCTCTACACATGTACATCCAAACCAAACTGTAGATTTTGGACATCTCATCGTTGGGAGTTGCTTATTGATATGTTGTCAAAATCGAGCAGAAATTTAAGCACCAGAAAAAACGGGAGTTTGGGTCTACAAATCCATAACAACCAAAGTATGGTAAAGATGACCCTGACAATCAACCTCCATAAAACTAGTCCAAGCCATAGGAAAATAAGGGTAATGAAAAGATGAAGAAAGACACTAGAAAGTGGTGTGATTTCCATAAAATCCCCTATCACAACAATGATGACTATCGCTCAAAATAGTCATTGGTGGCCGAGATCAAAGAAAAAGAGTTGAAACCTGGTTCAGAATCTGATTCAGAAAATAATGGAAGGAGACAGATCATCGACATAGACCCCACTACCATTGTCACAATCACAACGATCCAACTAGAAGAACCAATAGATCCTGAAGAGGGGGAGCACCTCTTCCATTCACAGATGTGGGTAAAGGGGACCCCATTACATTTCATTGTTGATATCGGAATCCAAAAGAACCTCATCTCTATAGAGGTCATCAAACAATTGGAATTTCCAACAACACCACACCCACAACCATACAAAATCAGGTGGCTTCCTTAGACGAGATATTTGTGTCAGCCAATAATGTCGCATGTCCTATGACATCAATCCCTTCAAGGATGAGGTATTTTGTGAGGTTTCCCCACTGGATGTCTGTGATGTTCTTTTGGGCCAACCATATATGTGGAAGCNNCCCACTGGATGTCTGTGATGTTCTTTTGGGCCAACCATATATGTGGAAGCACCATGTTGTTTATGAGTCTTGACCTCGTAGTGTCATTGTTACTCTGGGGGATCACCTCTACATGATACCAGAGGTATTTCCACCCACTGTTTCGACAAAATAGTGCAGCAAATTCATATCTCATACGACAAAGTTTAGCTTCTTCGTGATTAAGGAAAAAGGTGAATAGAAAGACACTGTGACCACTACAACCTCGGTCCAAGCCCCTTCTATCCAGCAGAAACATGTCAACAAGATTGAAGAAAAGCAAAAATATTCCTTCTGCACAACATCATCTCATGCATTCAGATTGGTTAGAAAGGTCCAACCCCTCCAACATCAGGTTCACAACATCCTTCTACAAGCCAAGCAACACAACTTCTCTAGCAATGCAAGCAGCTCGCCAAGGTTCAGATTCAACAAATGTTTCCCTAGTGAGATCGGAAGAGCGGTTCAGCAGGAATGCCGAGACCGATCTC
>CBVK0100099429.1:0-22172 GCA_900067695.1 Picea abies | reverse complement strand
ATATATATACATAATTTTAATATGATAATTGTCATGTCCCCACAATGTGCCTTGCGATCATGCACCTCTTGAGGTCGTCCGACACAATGATGTTTCTCACTTGGTTTCTTGGCACCACAAAGAATACTTCGTCTAGTCTGGTCGGTAACCTAGAATGAAGTACGTGTATGCTCTATGTGAATATGTGACTTGCTGAACTGATGCAAGGAGCAAGACTTTGTCTAGAACCAAAGGGGTTCGACTAAGTGAGAAGAATAGGTTGAGACTATAGTGGGCGACTCAACAAGACCAAGAGGAGTTGGACAGGATGACGATGAGACAGACAAAAAAAGGCTTGTTGGATGTTGAGACATGAATTCTTTAGCAATGGACACAATAGTTGGATTGATCACCCAACCAATTTTAAACTTGAGAGGATCCAATGTACATGACACACAAACAACAGAGTCGAAGTATTGAAACCATCATGGTTCAAGAGAATCCAACACTTGGGCACACTTTGAAGAACTTCCTAAGGAGAGTTTCCTTGATGACAATAGTTGAGGGGACAATAATCCTTGAGAGGTGATGAGATCCGAAGATGGGGAAAATATGCCATAGAGATCAACAGATGTTGTTGGGGATGACAAAAACTTGGAGTGGGGGAGGATGTAGGGTCTCCTATGATTCCCATCGAGCACGTATGCTCCTTGAGAAGATTCGACAATGGAATGGGTGAAGAGCACAAGGAAGGAAGCGATCGATTGGGTGAATGAAGATGTTTGGGTGTGAACAAGGGCACCTTGGGCGCACAATGGTGACATGCAACACCAAGGGGGCACACACCTTACTTTCCTTAGAATGATTGACGAATAATTGGGTTGTGTTTAGGCAAGGGTGGTGCAACTTGGGAACATGCTCAAGGAGTGGATTCATCTTCCCTCAGCAACATGGATGCACCAAAGAGGTCGGATGACCTCATCGACACATCCACGAGGAGTCACGATGATCGACACAAGAAGAGCGCACACGGCAAGGGGTGTGTGCCCAACGACGGGATGCATCTGTCCAAGAGATGAATGATTGATGAGCGCACAGGCTTAGATGGGCACATTAGGTCAACAAAAGGGTGAGTCATTCAGTTGAGTGTATTTGCAAAGGGGCATGACGAACCAAAGAGATGTGATGTTCACACAAGTGACTCACAAAAGCCAAAAAGCATCATTCTCACAAAAACAAAAAGCATTTCAACAGAATTTTGAATTTCTATGAAGCCGTCAATTTCACCAAATAAAAAAGCATCGCAACTGAATTTTATGCCGTCAGATTCTAACAAACTTGGTTGAATGGCCAAGATCCAACAGAACCGATCAAGCAGTTTGTGCATAAAGCAAATGCGTTCTTCTGAATCACTCATTTCTGTATGTTCTTTCATTTCGATGGAGATCCCATGGCAGGCACTCTCTGTGTATGTTTGTCCCGTGGAGCGCTCTGTGTATGCCTTTCTGTGTATATTTTACTTCTATGTGTGTGGTGTGTGTTTGTTTGAGTATGTTGTCTGTTTGAGTATGCGCTCTGTGTATGCCACTCTGTGTATATTGTACTTCTATAATTGTGTGTTGTCTGTTTGTTTGAGTATGTTCTGTAATTTTGTATTTTCTGATGCCTGTGAGAATGTTTGATCACCGAGGGACGAAACATTTGGATGCAAAGAAAAAAGATGTGAGTTCGATCAACAGTATATGGTCGAAGTTATCGTGCATTATCATTATCACATGCTGGCTTTTAAAGACCTTCCAGTCACCATGTTTGGTTCTTGCCCAGTCATGTAAGTTATTCAAACTTCAAAGCTGCTCCTAGCGTTCTTGCTATTCAATTTGTTGAGTGTTTAACAGATGTTGTGTGTTACGATTAATTTGACTTTTTTTGAGACCTCTATTATGATGGTAAATTTTGTTATTGATTCTATGAATCCGAGCCAGAAAAATTTCCATTACTACTGCGTGCTTGAGATTAACCTGTAAAAATAATGGCCCCAGCCACTATTCCCTATTCCACTATGGGAATATGAATGGCCCCAGCCACTATTCTCTCAGCCGTTATCATTTTTTGCATTGTGTCTATATCCATCCCTCCTCTCGAAGCTCCCTGGTTCTACCCATTTCAGAACAAAAAACTGAGATGTTTGTTGTCCAAAGCATAGATGTTTGTTGTCCATTTCACACGCTCACTGACCAGTCTATTCACACGCTCACGAAGTTTATAAATTCCAATCAACTGAAATCAAAACCATCCCAGAATCCTCTCTGATGTTCGAAATAACTTTGCGTTCAATGAAGTTTAGTTTATATTTGAGTTTCCAAAATATTGAGAATTACAAATATCTTTGAGGAACTTCTTATTTAAATAGAGTTTCTATAACATTTTTAAAGTATCCATAGTTTTTTTAAATTTTGTATTTCAATAATTAATTTATTTATATATCACTAGATTTATTTATTACTACTATTTAATCTAAATCTAATTTCTATATAACACTTTTAAAGTATTTATAATTTTTTTTCTAAATTTTGTTTTAAAGTATTTATAATTTTTTTTCTAAATTTTGTATTTCAATCATTTATTTATTTATATATCACTAGATTTATTTATTACTATTGTTTAATCTAAAATACTAAACATGGAATGAAAATGTAAACATGGAATGAAAATGTGAAAAAAAACAAGAAGAAGATAATGAAAATTAGAAATTATTCATAGATAAACGATAGTAATCCTGGAGTGGATCATGACCTCCCACGAGGACGAAGGCAGGGAAGAAACGTCTTCCAATGCCAATCGGAACCCCACAACCCGCAGCTCTGACGGCGTCCTCATTTCTCTAATCCGGTCAACTGTGTGGCACGTCCTCGGGATTACCAAAAGGAATATATGTGTCTGCCACGTCCCCCGGATTACCAAAAGGAACATATGTGTCTGCCACGTCCTCAGATAGATCTGTTTCAAGATGCGAGTGGGAGGAATATACTCTGACAAGAAAAGCCAGTCTCCACGTTCTCAGATCGATCTCTTTCAAGGTGCGAGTGGGAGGAATATACTCTGACCAGAAAAGCCAGTCTCCACGTCCTCGGATCGATCTCTTTCAAGTTGCGAGTGGGAGGAATATACTCTGACCAGAAAAGCCAGTCTCCACGTCCTCGGATCGATCTCTTTCAAGTTGCGAGTGGGAGGAATATATTCTGACCAAAAATGCCAGTCTCATATGACAAACGGTTAAAGCAGGAGCTTTTTTATCCAACGGAATTGTAGCCGTTTGATAAAAAAAAATTAATGGTTGCTGCCTGGGCGTTTGTTTTCTCTTCAGCATTCGCTTGGTGTGTATATTTTTTTAAGGTTTGGTTGCTCTGTGGTGTGTGTATTTTTTTAAGGTTTGGTTGCTCTGTGGTGTGTGTAAAGTTTTAATGTTTGCTTGCTCTGTGGTGTGCGGATGTCAGGGCTTTGTTGGCAGATGTCCATCTCAGGCATTCAGCGTAATGATGTTGTTGCTCCTTCTTGACAGCCATCTGCAAGGAAAATTCTGCAGGAGTGAGTACCCAATTACTGTTCATCTCATCAAGTTCATCTTCAATCAAGCAGAATCTATGCAGTTGAGGAAGAATTCCTGGTAAGTAATGCATATCATCCAATTACAGTTATCTGAATGGTTTCATTAGTTATAATATTCCTACGGTTTCAACTTTCATGAAGATTTATTTAAGAAGCATTTGCAGAGGACAAAACAGAGTTCTATTTCTAATTTAAGTTGCACGGATATCCGAATCCCGTTACGTCACCCAAAAGTTGCCAGATACCTCAGATTTCACATATAGGAGGCAACAATGACTGTAATGCTGGGTTGTTGATTCATAATAATTAGAATCTAGTTATATAAATTCTACATATTGTTATATCCTGTTATTTTTCTAATTGTGAGATGTGGTAATGCCCAGTTTTAATTTATGTAGTTCAGCCGGAATGAAGAATTATAATTGAAGTAATACCCAGTTTTAATTTATGAGATGTGGTAATACCCAGTTTTAATTTATGTATAAGCTAAGTATATTCCAATCTAGATTCCTAAATACCGTTACCCAGATTGCATAGCCGAGTCAAAAAAAACTGTTGTAGTTCAGCAGGAATGGAGAATTATAATTGAGCGTTGGGATCCTGGGTATGGTGAGAGAAGTGAGAGAAGAATTATAAATACCTGCAAAGCCTTCATTCGTTAACTGGCTTGGTGGTGTTGACGTATATTAATAAATAAATTGATGTTTGAATTTCGTTAACAGGGTAGAATCTTCTCAAACGGAAGGGATCATTGTTTTTTCAAGGGAGTAGGTTAATTCTGGAGCAAATAGATGCGTTTTTCAAGTAAACAAAAATGAATTTTAATCTGGTCAGATTTTAGGGGTAGTTTTGAGTTTCTTACGATCAAAGTTTCATGCATTTCAAAATTTTATTCTAAGAGTTTTGATCCATTTTAAATCAACTTAGATGTTCAGAAAATCGATCAAAGTTCTGGATTGGCCATAAATTTAAATTTAAAACCACACAGCCAGAAAAAACTGCAATAAAAAACACTAGAAGGAAAAACTGCTCCGGAATTAACCTGCTCCTTTGCTGCTCCTTTGTTTTTCTCAAATTATGTCAAAAATGTAAATATAATTTCCTAATTAACATACTCCGTTTTTAGATCAAATTATGTCACAAATGTAAATAAAACTCTGGCCCAGATGTGTATCTTTTAATATCTAAAAATAAAACTTCCTCTCTTTTATCTGGCCCACATCTTCCTCGCTTTTATCTGACTCACATGTGTACCTTTTAATATTTAAAGTAACTAAAAATGGAACTTTATGAGATGTGTCCTTTTTAATATCCAATAGCAACTAAAAATAGAACTTCCCCGCTGTCTTTTTTAATATCAAATAACAAACAAATACACAACTTATGCACCTACCTTGCAAATTTTAAAAAGATAGGTTTGTGTAAATTTTTCCATTTTGGAAAAATAAAACTCTACTTTGATGAAAAATTGGTCAGATCATTAAAACAATTTTTTTTTAATAAACTATTAACAATGATATTATTTAGAGTTGTGTATAATGATTATTTTATGTATAATGAATGTTATAAGTATTCAGATTATTCCATGTATAATAGTTTTTATGATTTTTTTATATAAATAGTTTTCATAATTTATTTGTATATTAAAAATGATTATAATATGGACTTATCCCCGGATGGGGTGACACGCGGAGGCGCCGTTGAGCCACCTGGACACACACTCAGCGATTGATAAATGCATAGGACCGCCACCCTCGCGCGACATTTAACGCTGATGGACGGCCATGGCAGCAGTCTGCTGGAGAATTTACTCCTCCCTCGCCCGGTAATCAACATCACAGGCGCACTTGATTTCATGGTTATTATGGCAGGTAGGAGGAGCGGACAGTTTGATTACAATTCTTCTATGAAGCCCGAGCAAGAGAGGAAGGCTCCTGGTGCGTTAATTGCTAGGCCATTTTTTGTCATTTTCTGGAGAGGAGAGTTCCTTCAGGGTTGGGAGCCTGCCTGTCTTCGACAGAGTTGGCCTTCCAGTGCTCGGCACCCGCAAAAGCTTTTGCTTTGGTCCTTCTCTAATCCTGTTCTGTCCCTAATTGGCATCTGCGTTGGGAATATGGTCAGGCGTAGGGGTACACCTCGCCGAGGTGCGGCTTGGGAAGCCAACAAGGTGCAGAGGCGCAGGGAGGAGGAGCTCGATAGGGCCTTGGCTCTGGCCTCTTCCATCCTCAGGAAGAAAGCGCGGGTCGAGGGTCGAGCGGCACTCACCTCCATCGTCGAGCGAGACACCGGAAGCAGCAAGGAGAAGAAGGTGACAGAGCCTGTGGATTGGTTTTCTGGTTGTGTTGTGGAGGAGGACCCGTCAATTGGGGACCTGACTGGTATGGAGAAGTCAAGCAATAGGGAGACGCTCACCAAGCAGAACAACAATAATGCCCCGACTATGGTGGACCTTCCTGGCTGTGTGGTGGAAGAAATTCCATGGTTAATTGACCAACAGGCCATAGACGCGGAGCAGTTGGAGAAGCTGATGACAGACGAGAATGCTGAGCAGTTGGAGAAGCTGATGGATGACAATGGCAAAGGTGAGGATGGAAGGGATGCTCCTCCAAGCAATCGTGGTGGCGGAATGCATGGTCACATCCTTAGTGGTGAACACTTGGCCTTGGTGTTCAAGCTCCACAGCCACGTCGCGAACTTGGAACACAGGGCTTTCACTATGGGACAGAGACTAGATGTGCTCCTCGACGAGCTCTCCGGGACTCCAGCGCGACATCGGTGCCACATGTGCATGCAGGCCTTTGACATACCGACGAGTGCTGATGGACGTGCCAAGTCACCGAACGCCTAGGCTGCCTGGCTCTCCAGGTTCTTGTTTTTATGTGTTAATTGCTATATGCCTCTTTGGACTTCTGGCATCTGTCCTGGTTTCCTACGGGCAGGACAAATGTCTTTTTTCTTGATCATATTACTGTATAAACTGCTAAGTTCTACCCAATAATGCTGGTTTCCGGTTACCGACAACATTTTTTGGTAACTCTAGCTATGATGCTGTGTATTTTTGCCAAAGTTTTGGGTTAATATATTATAGAAGGTACTACCCCTTTTTTACTTAAAAAAAAAAATATGGACTTATGGGTTCATAATCCCAGTTTTAAATAATTCAAGAAATTTATACCAAATTTAATAGAAGTTATTGTAACAATTAAATCCATTTATTCAATGACATTTTTTTTATAAAATTGGTTAGAATCTTTTTTTTTTTCTTAAATATGTTTGAAACAAAAAAGTAGTTGTATTTTGATAAAATACTCAATTAAAATAAATAAGTTAATTCAACAATATAAAGAGACATACTTTTATATTGATAGTATTAATTTTTTTTTATGATCAATAAATATCAAAATAGATAATAGACTGAATTCAAGATGAAGATGAGCTCGATTCATTAATTTAATTGTTGACTTTCACAATCCTAATTTTATTTTACTCACACAATCACATCCCATAAGTATCTTTCTTCATAATTAAAAAAAAAAGATCTCAATAATATGAATAAGGGGTGAAACAAATAGATTTTACATATGTAACTACATCTACCAATTCATCTTTAAAACTTTAAAATTTCAATAATTTTTGTTTTCCTTTCTCAATAATTTCATTTAGGTATATTGGTTTATTTTTCTCAGTAAATTTATTTTAAAAGTTGTGATTGTTTTAAAGTTAAATGAGGATGGAATTTTATACAATGTTATGTTTTATAATACTAATTTCTTTATGATTAAGCAAAAAAAATACTTACTATTTATTTGTTTCAATGAAATTTACAATGAATATTTTAAAAATGATTTTAAATTATTGTTATTTGAATCACAAATTTCATAGCAATGAACATTTTATAAAAGATCCCACATTAATGTTATTTACATAACTTTATAAATCAACGTTTTATTTCTTTAGTTGTTATCTTTGAAATCTATAGTTATATCTTCATATTTGTTCTAACTTTTTTATTTCTTCTTCCTACTTAAATATGTTCTATTTGTAATTGTTTATAATAAGAAAAAGAAGAGAACAACATGCAAGTGGATTAATAAATCAATTGCTTAGATAGAACAATTAATATTTTTTTATCAATACACTTTGGAGAAATTTCTTTTTCAATTCTAATTTTTTATAAAACTTATGAGATATCCATAGTTTTTTTATAAATATTGTATTTTAATAATTTATTTATTTATTAGTGTTATTTAATCTAATAAAAGAAACAGGGAATTAAAACTTGAATGGAACAAAATGAAAGTAATGAAAATTGGAAATGATTCCTAGCTCACATTATGTTATCAAAATTTTACTATTTCATGTAAGAGAGTAATATTCTCATTTTTATTTTATTAAAAAGTGAATATACTATAATTTGTGTGGAAATTTGTTTTTTCTCATAACATTTTTATTGGTAAGCAAAGTTTTTTCTACTTATGAAACAAATCATGACTATCTTGAATATATTGAAGAAAATTTATTTTGAAATTTTGACTGCAATAATGTTATTATATTATATTTAAATGAATATTTAGTGGAATGGTGTTGCCATATAAAAGATAATGGTTAGAGGAATGGTGTTACCGTATATAAACATAAGTCATTTCTATTTTCAAAAATTGCACACGGTTCTATTTAGAGTTGTAGAAGAAATTTTTGAAATTTTTTGTTTGTATCTTTCAAGTTTTGTTTTGCATTGCATTTTGACTCTACTAGTACAGAGAACACATCATTCTTGATGTAGGCCTCGAGCATCTTCCATAACCATCATTCTTGATTTAGGCCTCAAGCATCTTCCATAAGCTCTGATCATAACAAAGAACGTGGATGTATAGAATGCTCTAGTAGAGTGCAAATATAAGAAGAATCATAACCAGAAATATAACATCCTACATTGATTTTGAGCTTGAATAGACACATTAGTTTTCAATTTTAATTATCAATAACATTAAGTACATTAAAAAAATAGTAGATAAAATTAACTACAATTCTCTTACATTAGATTTAATTCATAATAGTATGTTTCTCATTTATTTTCATTACGAGTGAGAAGTCATTACATTTTTCTCATTTATTTTTCGTCTCATCAAGTTCATTACATTTTTCTCATTTATTTTTCATCTCATCAAATTCATATATTCAATTTGATTTTAAATTTTTGCATTTCATCAAATTCCTATTCAATTTGATTTTAAGCAGAATCTATGCACTTGAGGACTCAAATTACAAAGAAAATGATGTACTAATGAGAAGTCATTACATTCTTCTTATTTTATTTTTTTTCATTTCATCTCATTGAGTTCATATTCCATTTGATTTTAAGCAAAATTCCTTCTTATTTATGTATCTCATCAAGTTCTTATTTAATTTGATTTTAAGCAGAATCTGTGCACTTGAAGGTAATTATTTGAACGGTTTCATTAATTATAATATCCCTAGGCTGCATTTATTAAAATATTCCCACAAATAGAGATCGGTTTCTTGGAAATCTGTTTAGCACACGACACACCATAATAAGTATTTCTATTTTTAAGTCACACGTATATTTTACATCACCCAAAAGTTGCAATGAGTATAATGGTATATTCTTAATTAAAATCTAAGTATATTTTTCTAATTAGGAAATGTGGTAATACCAAATACCATTACTCAAAACTCATAGAAGAGCCAAAAAAAATTGTTGAATATCGCAATCCTGCTTCTCAAATATCATTACCCATAAATTCATAGACTAGCCCATAGTTCAGCTCTATAGAGGGTTCATTGGTTAGCTGATTTAATGTTGATTTTTATTAACAAATAAATTAATATTTGAATTATGATCAGTTTTTTCACTTTTTTTTTTTTTTTAAAATAAGAAGTATCATATATTAAGAGCCTTTCAGAACTGAAGTAAATTTGCAAAATACAGAGATAGCCATGTTGTAGTTACTAGACTGCCCCAACAAAGGGGAAACCAATCCAGCCAGCATAGGAGTAAAACATAAGTAGTATGATAGGCTAGGAAAAAAGGTCTTAGACAAGTTGTTTATCAGCTAAAACTAAAAAAGACTGACAAGACCTTGAAAAACACTATAGACCTAGACACTTGGAAGATAGCCTGGCCACGTGGCGTGGAGGTCCTCTCTCCAAGGCTCCTCCTCGACATACGTCACCTAGTCTGCCCATTGCCTTTCAACTTTCACGTCGCACGCGGTTCCATCAACACCTGTGGTAGTGTTTTCCAACGGTTTCCTTGCCAATTCCATCTCCACAACACTAATGTCTCGCCCATCCTGCTCCCATTCCATTTTTGTTGAGCGTTGCACCTTGTCATGTCCTTCACCTGGAGCTGCACTGGGTTCCTCCATTGGGGTCACTTCTGCCGAGTCCGAGGAGAAAGCTTCGTGCATGGAGGAGAGAGTCTGAAGAAAAAGCGCCACCTTTTCATATGTATCTTGTAGGCGAAAATGGAAGTCCTCCACCCCCTAGCGGAGTTCAAAGACCAGACCGTGAAGGATAGCCAGGTTGTCTATGAACTGCGCGCTATTGAAGGAATCAGTGAATTGGTATCTAGCCTTCCCAGGCCTCCGATGAGGAGGAGGTTTGCCACCTGAGTTTCTCAGAGGGTCAAGGACTTGTGTGGGGGCAGTGAAATCCACAGGAGGGTCGAGAAAGAGACGCGAGAGTGAGCTCGAAATCCTGGGGATTATTGCCAGACAATTAAACTGCGAGTTCGGCGAAGCATGAGAGGAAGCAAAGAAAAGCTCGGACTGAAGGGGGAGGGAGGAGTAGATGGAAGGCGAGTTGGGAAGCGAGATCGAGGGTCGACAAGGCTTCCAGGGAGAGCCCCTATACAGGGAGAGCCCCTCAATGTATAATGGCTTTTATATTTTTTAACAGCTCATCAAAAGAGTTATTACACTCCAGCCATCTGCACAAGATAATTTTGTTTTTCATCTACCATGATGTTGCTGCAATCTTCTGTATCATCAGCATACTCCCTTACTAGATCTTTATGTATGTATGATTCACTGTAATCTTCAAGCTAGAGTTTTTTTTTTTTTTTTTGCTAGAGTTTTTTTTTTTTTTTTTTGTAGCTCATCAGAAAACAGATTTTTTTTCTGAATTTGAAGGATTCTATGACAAAATCTATCCCTAAAACAAAATTCCTAAGATTTTTTCCCTACTTTTGATCCTTACTGCCACAAAATCTTTAATAGAGTTGAATAAAATAAAGGGTTAAATCCAGGCGGAAGTCATTAACTTGCTATGCCCATGTCTCAAATGCATACAAGGAAATTGTTGGAAGGTCGAGAGGATCAGGTTTTTTCAAGCATCTATAACCCAGAAAATTAATGGTATAAACTTTGTATGAATTTGCAAGAATGGGTAGATTCATCCTCCAGTGATCATTGTTTGCATCAAACTGGTATATCATAACCTTGATGGTTCCAAACACTCAAACAAGCTGAAAAACATTGATGTGTCTACTATTGCTCTCTAATAGACTACAAGAAGGCCAAAGATGCATCATGCAAACAGTGTATCTACCACTAATTTCATCCTTCTTAAAATTTTGTGGGCATACCCAGTCATTAATTTCATCCTTCTTAAAAGACCACTGCCACACCCAATCATTCATGCTGAAAAGTCACTCCTATGATGGGTTGTAAGCTCCTCAGTCTGCCTAGAATAAGAGTGCCCTATGAAGTAACCTGTGAAATTCCTTAAACATAGTCTTTCTGTCTTCTTTGTTGTGTTGGTTAATAGAACAGAGCGCCTTAAAAGGTAGCATAGCACATATGATTATGCAAGGCATGTCTGTAATATACCATGGATCCCATAGAAATGGCACCTTTATCATGCTTAACCGATGACCTATGGTGTATATATATGTGTTCCTCCTAAAAACCAACATGGGTTGGCCCTAGAATTTGCTGGCACAGGTTGGCCTTCATGAATTTGTTATTAATCTTGCAATAAGCACATCCAATCAAGTTATGTGTAGGCATGGAAGAAAGGGTTTAAAACAACTAATAAAGCCCGCAAGATTATTGAGCTTTAGTACCAACAAGCCTTCATGCAATATCTCAGCTACCTTATTCCTCTAGGAACTTAAAACATAATGTGTTTGCAATGTATGTCAAGCTCCAAACCAAGAGCAAAGACAACAGGCTTATAAAGGTATTATCCATATTGTGAACTTCTCAAGACGAGACTAATGCTTAGACCTTTTTCCATGTAGCAAAAATCAACAAGAATACCACGATGCCCTCATAAATAGATCTGGTTGCAAGCTACTTCATATGTTTCACTAGTTGAAGGGTTTCTTCTGTTACAACAAACATTATGTGCTTGATCTAAAATATCTGTAAAACTCTATCCATAACAATTTCAGATTGATCTCGATTGATCCCAGCTTCACAAGTTTTATAAACATAAATTTATCTAGATTGTATGCTTTTATTTGCCCATCAACCACGTCATATTGTTTGTAAATAAGCATTGATCCTCTGAGACTTTCTAGGATCCATTCATTTCAAAGCTGCCACTTTAAATTTTCCAATTGTCTGGGATATTTTTCTCAGATATGCTAATAGGTACAACAAATCCTGATATCACAATTCCAATGTTGCTAACATCAAATACACCAATGTGGGCTTCTTTCTCTTAGAAAACAAGCTTGAACAAATGACGATAGGTCTGAAAGTACCACTGCAAACAGTTCTCCAGGATTGATTCCTCAAAGTATGCATGTATTATGCTGGAAATGAGCTTGGGCAGTTATGAAAAAGTATTTTACCATGCTACTTCAACCAAATTTAATCATTAGATCTGTACTGGTAGAAAAAATGTCTCAAATGTCATTTTTTTTTTAGTCAACACGGGTTAAAACATTAATTTCGCTAATAAATTCCAAATGGGAACTTGAGGTTACTTGTTGCAATAATGTAATATGAACCCATGAATGCAAATGACCATAGAATTTTATAAATTTGGAAGTTTAAATACAATCTTTTGTAGAAGTGTCTGAGCCACCCATTCACCTATCTGATCGTCCTTCGTTATCACATAAATGTAAGAATAATTTCGTAAATGACACATATGATAAAACAGTTACGAAAACTGTTGTTAAGGTTTCTGGAACTCTTGGTAACAGAATGGTCGAATCTCCTACTCTAATGGACAGGTGGAGAATAACTGTCTTGGGGAAACCGGTCCTCTCTCTGCCCATAAAAGAAACTTCAGAATACCCATCATATTGATCTGAAAGTGTATACAGCAGCAGGGAAAGAGAGTGAAACTGGATTTCCGATTCTGTGCAGAGGGTTCCAACTTGATTTTCGTTCTGTGCAAGAGGGCTAGTTGCTGAGGAACAGAAGGTTCCGAAAACGAAATGGATTCAGGTATTATTTCATTTAAATTCCGCTTCTATATGATTCAGATTAAAAAACAGACAGTTCCAGGTCCTGCAAATATGCTAACATTGGTATTAGAGCCTGCGTGGAGAACTTTCTTTCGTAAATGCATTTGAGATAATTTTCCTTATCTCGTTTCCTTGCTAGCTTCAATTTATAATCATTGATATTGATATTGATATTGTGCGATGAGGCCCTTATTATTAGCTTTAGCGTCGTTGTTGATTGAGTTTTAATCCTTAAATCGTCGATGAGAATGATGGAAATCTGTTAGATCAACGAGTGCCAAATGGTTTGGCATCGTTTGAAGTACAAGTTACGAAATTAATTGTATGAAACAAAATTCCAATTTTATGCAGAAAAACCGTAGAAAAAACAAGTCTAAATTTGTATAAAATGCAATGCGAAGATGTCTTGTGTATCTCTTAAAGTAGAGTTTAAGAAAAGGAAATTAAAGTTTAAAATTCCTGTACTGGTCATGTATGTCCCGTGGAAACTATTACTGGTGAAACCCTAAAATAGTGGACAATATTGAACGCAAGAGCTAGCAAACTGTGCCTTGTTTCTATTAACAACGACATATAATTGAACTAGATTTTAGGTCCATTTTTTTTTTAGTTCCAAATTGGCTTTCAACACTCCAAATTTTTTATACAAACGTACTCTGGCGAATAGTATATTTCAAAACAGTAGAAAAGGAAATGCATTGGATGTTGAAATTGCAGGAAATTTTTTATTTATAGGTCGTTGAAAGATAAAGCTACACATTACTGTTGAATCAACATGCAGAGTCATTAAATTGATTTAAGGTCTGTATTAAGATACGGTTTGGTAGCCACCAAAGTGGTCCAACCGGAAAGACTCGTAGATATTAAGTCAAATTACCGAAATTTAGTACTTGTTTCCCCTGGTATTAAAATGATAACTCTGCAAATCGCAATTATTTAGTCACAAGAATATTAGGTTGGCCCAAAGGTGCACCAAATTCTTGAAAGATTATTTAATTGGAGTAGGATGATTGATAGGTATTCACAATTGAGACCAGTATGGATACTCAAAGGTAACATACTTACATAGTTATGAATGTTTTATCAATCAGTCCTATTAGGTGAAAGGAAATCACCATAATTGTTAAATAGTTTGCCATAAGATTAGCCCAAAGGTAGGTCACGGTAATACTATTCACTATTGTTAAACCATGTTTTTTAAATTGCTTATAACTCTTACCATTAATTTCACGTAGCATGTATTTGTGATTGCAGTATCAGTTCCTGTGTCGCTGCATTCGCATGCCTCTTCTGTCCCGATCTTGAATGGAATGAATTTTTTAGATTGGAAAGAACAGGTTCAGTTTCACCTTGGTGTTCTGGATCTAGATGTAGTACTTGAATCTGAAAAACCAGCTGCTATTACTAGTAACAGTAGTGCAGAAGAAAAATCTACATTCAAAGCATGGGAAAGATCGAATAAACTGAGCCTTAAATTCAGGCGAATGACTGTGGAAAACAACATTAAGTCAACTCTTCCTACTACTGAAAATGCTAAAGAATTCCTGAAATCTGTGGGAGAACGTTTCAAAACTACAGACAAGTCTCTTGCTGGGACACTGATGGCTAAGCTTACCACCATGAAGTTTGATGGTACGCGTGGAATACATGAGCATGTCCTTGAAATGAAAAACTTGGCTGCTCAATTAAAGACTCTTGAAATGAAGGTGGATGAGTTCTTCCTTGTACAATTCATTTTAAACTCCTTGCCTCCTCAGTATGGGCCATTTCAGATTCACTATAACACTATTAAGGATAAGTTGAATGTGAATGAGTTGGCCGGTATGCTCAATCAAGAAGAGGCAAGACTTAAGCAACATGGACAACATTCAGTTCATTTCATCACTCAAGGAGCCGGAAGGAAAGGGAAAAAGCCTAGAAAGGGCATGAAGCGAACACCATCCAAGGCACATGAGCCTAATCAAGGTTCTCAGGCTTATCAGAAGGAAAGGAACAGTGATAAGTGTCACTTCTGTAAAAAGTCGGGACACTATCAGAAAAACTGTCCGAAACGTAAGGAATGGTTCGAAAGGAAAGGTATGCATTTCATTTCTGTTTGTTTCGAATCAAACCGGACTGAAGTTCTTTCTAATACTTGATGGATTGACTCTGGGGCTACTACTCATGTTTCTAATACCATGCAGGGATTCCTTACAACCCAGACCAAAAATCCAAATCAGAACTTTCTATTCATGGGAAATCGGGCTAAAGCTCAAGTTGAAGCCATTGGGACTTATCGTTTATTTCTAGATTCTGGTTATCATTTGGATTTTTTTTAGACTCTTTATGTTCCTTCTATTTTCAGAAATTTAATTTCCTTGTCTAGACTTGACCTTGATGGTTATTCCTGTAATTTTGGAAATAAAATTTTCAGTTTGTTTAAAAATACCTCTTTTGTTGGTTCGGGCATTCTTTCTGATGGTTTATACAGATTAAAACTTGATAATCAATTTGCTGAAACCATTCTTACCTTGCATCATAATTTTGGTATTAAACATAGTCTCACGAATGAAAATTCCTCATACTTGTGGCATAAAAGGCTGGGACAGATTTCCAGAGAAAGGTTACTTAGATTAGTAAAAGATGGGATTCTCTTGAACCTAGATTTTTCTGATCTTGGAATGTGTGTAGATTGTATTAAGGGAAAACAAATAAAACACACAAGAAAAGGTGCCACAAGAAGTGTTGATCTTCTTGAGATTATCCATACAGACATTTGTGGGCCTTTTGACAATCAATATTTTGGTGGAAAAAAGTATTTTATCACTTTTATTGACGACTTTTCACGCTATGGTTATGTCTATTTGCTGCATGAAAAATCTCAATTGGTGGATGCCCTTGAGGTATATATCACTGAGGTTGAAAGACAATTAGATAGAAAAGTGAAAATCATTAGATCTGATAGAGGTGGTGAATACTATGGAAAGTATGATGAAACAGGGCAGTGCCCTGGCCCATTTTCTAAAATTCTTGAAAAGCATGGCATGTGTGCACAATATACTATGCCTGGAATGCCACAGCATAATGGTGTAGCTGAAAGGCGTAACCGTACTTTAATGGATATGGTTAGGAGTATGTTAAGTAATTCCAATTTACCTAAATCATTGTGGATGTATGCTCTTAAAACTGTTGTATACTTGTTAAATCGGGTTCCTAGTAAGTCGGTTCCAAAAACGCCTTTTGAACTGTGGATAGGAAGGAAACCGAGTTTAAGACACCTGCATGTTTGGGGTTGTCCAGCAAAGGTCAGATTGTACAATCCACATGAAAAGAAATTGGATTTTAGAACGATGAGTGGTTCCTTTATTGCTTACCCTGAAAAACCCAAAGGGTATAGGTTTTATTTCCCTAATCACAGTACGAGAATTGTAGAAACCGGTCATGCCAGATTCATTGAAAATGGTGAAGTCAGTGGGAGTGATAAATTGCAAAATGTGGTTATCCAAGAAGTTAGGGTACAAGTTCTTGTACCTATGGCTTCAAAGGAAATTGTTGTTCCTATCATTGATGAACAACCTGACAATATTGAACAACAAATTAATGAACCACCACTCCATAATGAGGTTTTCACCAATTAACCCATAGTAGATGGACCACAAGTGGTAGTATTAAGGAGATCTCAAAGGGTTAAGAGGTCTGTTATTTCGGATGATTATGTGGTTTATCTACAAGAATGTGATTTTGATATAGAAACGTGTAAGGATCTGGTTTCATTTTCACAAGCCATCGAAAGTAATGATTCTGCTAAATGGATTAATGCCATGAATGATGAATTGAAATCAATGGACCAAAATGAAGTCTTGGATCTCATTGAATTGCCCGAAGGATACAAGAAAGTTGGATGTCAATGGGTCTTCAATACCAAACGCGACTCTAAGGGTAATATCAAATGACATAAAGCTAGACTTGTGGCCAAAGGTTTCACTCAGAAAGGAGGCATTGACTATAGAGAGACCTTCTCTCCTGTATCCAAGAAGGACTCACTTAGAATCATTATGGCATTAGTAGCTCATTATGATTTAGAACTACACCAAATGGATGTGAAAACTGCTTTTCTGAATGGGAGTTTGGAGGAAGACATCTATATGGATCAACCTGAAGGTTTCTCCATTAAAGGAAAAGAACACTTGGCTTGCAAACTTAAGAAATCAATATATGGGCTTAAACAAGCTTCCCGACAATGGTATCTTAAGTTTCATAATACCATTACTTCTTTTGGATTTAAGGAAAACACTGTTGATCGGTGTATATATCTAAAGGTTAGTGGGAATAAATTTATATTTCTGATTTTGTATGTTTGCCACCAGTGATCTTGGTTTATTACACTAAACGAAAAGATTTCTCTCTATGAATTTTGAAATGAAAGATATGGGTGAGGCATCTTACGTGATAGGAATTGAAATATTCCGGGATCGATCACATAGATTGTTAGGATTGTCTCAGAAAGCTTATATCAAAAGAGTTCTAGAGAGATTCAGAATGGATAAATGTTCAGCTGGTGATGCCCCTATTCAGAAAGGGGATAAATTCAGCCTTATGCAATGTCCACAGAATGAGTGGGAACGAAAACAGATGGAAAGAATTCCTTATGGTTCTGCAGTAGGAAGTCTAATGTATGCACAGAATTTCACTAGGCTAGACATCAGTTTTGTAGTAGGTATGTTGGGAAGATACCAAGTCAATCCTGGATTGGAAAACTGGAAAGTTGCAAAGAAAGTGATGAGATACTTGCAGGGAACGAAGGATTACATGCTCACATTTAGGAGGTCTGATAATCTAGAGGTGATTGGCTACTCAGACTCTGATTTTGCCGGATGTGTTGACATTAGAATGTCCACTTTTGGTTATTTGTTCCTATTAGCTGGAGGAGCAATATCATGGAAAAGTGAGAAGCAAACTATCACTGCTTCATCCACTATGGAAGCTGAATTTGTGGCATGCTTTGAGGCCACGGTTCGTGGATTGTGGTTGCGAAATTTTATCTCAGGACTTGGGGTTGTCGACTCTATTTCCAAGCCGCTGAGGATTTATTATGATAATGCCGCAGCTGTATTCTTCTCTAAGAACGACAGGTATTCTAATGGTGCTAAACACATGGAACTGAAATACTTTGCCGTAAAAAAAAAAGTTCAGAAACAACGAGTGTCAATTGAACACATAAGCACACTACTTATGGTTGCAGATCCATTGACGAAAGGATTGCCACCAAAGACATTTAAGGAACATGCTAACAGAATGGTAATTGAACGTAGCACATAACAATTGCTACTTTTATGATATGGATCACATAATGAAGTTTGTCTTATTTGACACTTTGAGATCTTAATAAACGTGTTTTTGTTTGATAAATGATGTTTTAAATGTGTACGTACATGTATGAGAATAAATGCATAATAACAGGAATAGTCTCTGACAAGGGACATTATTCTTGGATCTTATGAAATATTTCCTTGTTTACAAACTAATTTAAACAAGTTACTAATGTTGTGGTACATGAAAGGGACTATGTCGTCTTATTGACATGGAACCGTCATGACTCGCATTACTAGGTTGTTTAATTATAGTATTATGATGACCAAACTGAAAACCAAGATGAATATGACTTATGGCGCACCTAATGTCTACTTTGTTAAACTCTAACATTAAGTTATCATATGTGCCAAGTGGGAGAATGTAAGAATAATTTCGTAAATGACACATATGATAAAACAGTTATGAAAACTATTGTTAAGGTTTCCGGAACTCTTGGTAACAGAATGGTCGAATCTCCTACTCTGATGGACAGGTGGAGAATAACCGTCTTGGGGAAACTGGTCCTCTCTCTGCCCATAAAAGAAACTTCAGGATACCCATCATATTGATCTAAAAGTGTATATAGCAGCAGGGAAAGAGAGTGAAACTGGATTTCTGGTTCTGTGCAAAGGGTTCCAACTTGATTTCTGTTCTGTGCAAGAGGGCTAGGTGCTGAGGAATAGAAGGTTCCGAAAACGAAATGGATTCAGGTATTATTTCATTTAAATTCCGCTTCTATATGATTCAGATAGGTTTGAGAAAAGATTTCGGTTTTGAGAAAATAAAGACACACTTTGATTAAAAAAAAAGAGGAGTGGGATAATTCGAGAGCAATCTTCCCTCCTGAGTTACTTTTTGAGCAGGTTTTTCGGCGGTGTGGTTTTAAATTTCCGGTCAATTTAGAACTCTGGTCGATTTTCTAAGCATCTGGGTTAGTTTAAAATCAGACAAAACCCTCTGAGGAAGTTTCTGAAATGCATGGAACTTTGATCCATGTGAAACTCAGGCTACCCCTGAAAATCTAGTCGGATTCAGGTCCATTTTTTTACCTAAAAAACAGATCTGTTTGCTCCCTAGTTAACCTACTCCAAAAAAAAAATTGTACACATCTTAAACCAATTCATTTTAACAATCTGTCAACAACTTATTTATGGTTACTATTTTATATTTAACAACCTGTCAACAATGGTATTTATGGTTACTATTTTACTTTATATTATATTGTGTATAATGACTTTTTATAATTTCTCATATATTATTTTATTTATAATAGTTGGTTTTCATAATTTATTTGTATATAAAGAGGAATGACTATAATCTGGGGTATCATACTTTTAAGTAATCCACCAAATTTGTGTCAAATTTGGTAGAAGCTATTCTAACAATTATAAAATAAGTGAATTTACTTATTAAATGACATTCTTTATTTTATAAAAAAAATTAGAATCTTTTTTCTTTTCCTCAAATATGTTTGGAATAAAGAGCAGTTATATTTCAATACGAGAGTCAACTAAAATAAACAGATTAATTAAACAATATAAAATTTTAAAAGAAGAGATACTTTATATTGATACTATTAATTTTCTTTATGATTAATAAAGAATGAAAATGGATAATGGATTGAATACAAGATGGGGTAATTCATTAATTTAGTTGTTGACTTTTGCAATCCTAATTCTATTTTACTCACACAATGACATCTCATAAGTGTTTGCCTTCTTAGTATTTATTCAAAGTTTTGTTAGGATTTGACCCTGGCATCATTTAATTTTATGAGCTGGACTTGTTTTAAGGTTAAATGAGAATGTATTTTTATATAATGTTATGTTTTATAATGCTATTTTTCTTTATGATTAAGCAACAAATATTTACTGTAATTTTTTAAATGAAGTTTACTCTTTCGTAACTGTAAGGAAGAGACGAACCGTAGGAAAACTCCCTGGTTCCGTCCTACATTCACATGTCTCTGTCCTTCATCATCAACCAAGCTCAACCATTTTGTCTTACAGTTGACTATCGCCTCATGCATTTCTAACCAATCCATACTGATCACGACGTCATAAGATCCTAAGATCGTGACGTACAAGTTGACCCTCATGACAAACTCTCCCAGGTTAAGGGCACAACCCGTAGCCTTTAATCAAACCTTTTGTTTGGCTCTCGAAGCCATCTCCACGAAGCTAAACTCATCCTGCTCGACTGCCTTTACCTTAATCCTTAATCCTTTTTAGTGCTGCACCAGAAATGAAACTCTCAGTAGCTCCTAGGTCTATCAAAATACTAAGGGTCTGGTCAGCGACAGTACCTGTCGTCTCAAGCACCGTTGACTGGTACTCTGCCTAGCGGTTATTCCCCGCTGCATGAATCCGATGGGCCTTCCCCATCTCTCCCACTGTAGTGGGTCCGGATGATCCGGATGCCCCGGTCCTCGCCACAGGACAGTCATGTTGGTAGTGTGGCTCCCCACACGTCCAACACCCCTTCTTCGGCCCAGTAGTCTTGGTACCAGAAGTAGAAGATGACTGCCCACCGGCCTGAAACCCTAGTCTATTCTGTTGAACAGGCCTAAACTGCTGCTGCTATGGGCGACGTTGTTGTTGGTGCTGTGGTCCTTGATAAGGTGTTCGCTGCTGAGGCAACGATCGTCGGAGTGTAGCAAAAGTGGATCCCCTCTGGAAGCCATGATGTCCCCGTGTATGTCTCACTGGTGTCTGATGCTGCGACGTACCAGATGAACCCTACCCTGTAGGTCTCGCGGGAGTCCTGGTCTGACCCCCACTGATAAGATCCTCCTCTGCTATGAGGGCCTTTTGGACCACGTCGTGCAAGGTTTGAGGAATCAAGATCCTAACCTTTGCACGCAGGCTACCGTGAAGGCCAAACACGAACCAATTGACCTTGAGATTATCAGTGTTAACGTGCGGAGCATACCGGACCAGCTCCATGAAACGTGCCTCATACTCGGGCACCGTACAACCTCCCTGTCATAATGCATTGAACTCATTGAGCTGACACTCAATGAATTCCTCCGAAAGGTACCTCTCTCGGAACCGTTCCTTGAACAGTTCCCATGACACGTCTTCAACGACCATGTTCAGCTCAATGATGCTACTGGAGGCGTCATGCCTCCTCCCCTAGCACCCCGTCGTCTGCCTCCATGACATCCTCTAACCATGATTACTTGCCTACAAACAATCAACTCAATTACCAACAGTATAATCAAATCTAATCATGTCCACAAAAGTCGTAGCGAACCCCAAGCCATAGGTCGAACCGGCTCTGATACCATATGTAATGACCTCCTCGTTACAACAACAACACTGATAACAGTTGCAATTTTTTTTTTCATTGTTTAAGGTGTGTGCACACGTGTATAAGTAACAGACACACTTAACTCTACATCGCCACTCGACAAACAACAAGACGCAACCACGATGTTCATCACAAGAAGATTGAAGGCACACAACTAGTAAATGCAAGCAATAAACGACTATAGACACAAGGCGCACAGCGCAAACATTTAATGACATACTGGGTTATGCACAGTATGAACACAGAGGGAAGGATCCATAGTAGTAGATCTTACTATTTCTGCATAGGAAAGCAGGGAGTTTAATCTGAGTTCACTGCTCCGGAGAGAGAGAAGGTCAGATAGGCTCCTGGCCGATTGCTCAGGCATAAACTAGTAATCTCCGTCAGGTGTGTCGCAAGAGTGGAAACCCTACCTTTAAAGGGCCGGAGACTCTTGATACGGCACTGGATTCTTTACACGAAATAACCACACACAGAGACTTATATACTAGGCTAC
>CBVK0100099428.1:0-18770 GCA_900067695.1 Picea abies | reverse complement strand
GGGAAATTCGAACCAATGTGGCATGGGCCTTACATTGTTAGCAAAGTTTTGGAAAAAGGAGCGTATGAGTTAGTGGATTATGATGGGGTACCTTTGAGTGAACCCAGGAATGGGTTGTACTTGAAGAAGTACTATGCATGAGTCATTTGTGCATGAGTATTTGTATTTTTATGTATCATACTGAGTGTGTGTTACTTTAGTTTTTGCTTTTGACATTATCTGGTCTCTTCCCTTACGTGACGTTGTGTTTGATTGCCAGATGTCGAAACATTCGCTACCTTATATTGGCTTCGCCGACAGTGCTAGCCGTAGTACTTGGAATCTAGCTTTCGCTGCTTGGGAAATCTATGCCCCGAAAAATGAACTCATATATTTACGAGATATATGTCTTGGCCGAGCAACCAACAACATCGCAGAGTATAGCGCCATGGTTGAATTACTGGTTGATACTATCTCTCTCAGAATTCGCCATTTGGTGATTTGACTTGACTCGCAGTTGGTAGTACTACAACTCAGTAATGTATATTCTATTCGAAGTCCTACGTTATTAAGGGTATATTTGTGGATTCACCTCTTGGAACGACATTTTGATTATATTGAATAGCAACACATTCTGAGAAGTCTTAATACATTGACAGATGCTTTAGCTAATTATGTATTGGACAAGCATTTAAATCACTTATAAAATCAAACACATTAAAATGTACACAATGTAAAGTAAGCCGGTAGAACCCATGTATATATAACGATCAAAGTTTGTTTTTACAAAATGTGTCTGAAGACCAAAATATCAAAATTGAAGCCCATGGCTTCTACATAGTGACATCAATGATGTTCACGATAGCACACTAATGTCCTAGCCACTCCACGGAGCAAGCGACCCATAGAGGTAGAGACTCCCACGGTGTGACGTTGATCGCGTCGTGGGATCTCCTCCAGAGGCATATCTGGAACATCGACCATCAGACCCTCTAAGTTCTGCTCCACTATCAGATAGTCCTCGGCATACTGGGGAACTGCTACTGCTGCCTCTCCTCGACGATGAACAAGAGAACTACCAGCAGGTCAATATGCGCCAACATCTGTGTTATCAACAAAATTTGGTGTTAGTCTTTAGATAAAACTATAAAATCAAAAACATTTATATATGTTAAAAATCCAAAAACATTTAAAACCTTGAAAAATTTATGTACTTCTTACCGATGTCTCCCCACTGTGCTTCTTCAGGAAGTGCAAGGTCAGGATCGCCGCGAAAGTCCAAGCCAGCGTATGCATAATCTTCTACCATTAGCACCTGGCCTTGAAGCCAGTCAAAGAAGAGATCGTCATACCTGACGATCGGTTCTATTACATGTCTAGCCATGAGTTGACACCATCGTAACATCCATGGATCCCTGGGACCTGAAAAGTGCCACTCAGCCTAAATTCTATACACTGCGACCCTCTCACAGAAGAAGGACACCAGCAATGATCCATAACCAAACTGCTTTAGATCTCCACACCTGCATTTGGTCAGTTGTTTCTTGAGACTGCGTAAAACTGCGTCAGCCCAGTTGAAGACCCGGGGCTCAGTACACTCGAGGGCATACTGGAAATAGATCTGTAGAGCCATATGTGGGGTAGCACTTCCTGCCATCCGAGTGATAGTGAAGAGAATGGTATGGAGAGTTATATCATTCACTCCCCAAATGGCCACTTTTCCTTTTTGTCATTCAGCCTCAGGCACGCAGTACTCCCGACAATACTCACTCATTTTTAAGCCACCCCTTTGGCTACCAATCAAACTGATGTAGGACCCTTGCCTGGATAGCCCAGTCAGGAAATAGATATCCTCAATGTTGATTGTCAATGTGTGAGCTCCAACATTAAAAACCTGCTGATCCGGATCCCACATCCGGACTAAGTGTTCTAGCAATCGAACTTGGGCTCTCATGCCTGGTATGCGGAAATACTTCAAGAGACCGCAATCTCTTAAGGCAGCAAGAGTTGGAGGGTGGTTTTCGGTGGTTTCATTATCGTCCTCGTGTTCCCGTTCTCTCTATTCGAGCACCATTATGATGGTTATAAACCTGCATGGGGAACATATGAAGATGATTAAAACTCTCTTTCATAGGATAAATTCTTTATTTTGGCTAAATGTTATATAAAATTTTGAACTTTGCGTTGTTCGCAGGTGGCCTATGGCACACAGTGCGAACTTCTCGCATACTGCCATAGGCCCACCTGCGAGAATGAAGCATTCTCACAGGCCCCGTATGGGCAGCCTGCAAAAATCCTTCTACACGCATAGGGTTTGAAAAATGAACTTAAAACTTGAAGTTTAACCAATGAAATCATGAATTTGAACCATGAAAAGATAGAGAATGGAAAACTTACCAAAACACCACAGATGGCTCAAAGAATGATGGCCCGAAGCTCCCGAAAATTGACGATGAAGGAAGAAGATAAAATGGAGGTTTTTTGCACTCAAATGGTAAAAGGGGAAAATGATATGGTAAAACATATTGTGAATTTATTTTATTTACTTTTTACCATGATAAAAGTGGGTTTTTTCATGTTTATTCTTTATTTAACCCTAATTACTAATATGGAAGTGAGTAAAATGAATTGCAGGTACCCAATGCGGATGATTATGGACAAAAAACTTTTGCGGTGTGGTGTGATTTTGTTTGTTTCCTATGGTTTTGATATAAAACCTCAAGCGTCTTTTATCCATTCTTGCGCTTGTCAAAATATAAGAATGTGATCAAGCATTGTTTTATCTCTTTTTCGGGCTCGTGGTTACATGAAAAAAGAACCCCCCTAGAGTTAACTTTAATCTCTTTTCACAACTCCCTAAACATGAAAAGATTTCCGAGCGATCTTGTTATTTTCACGCTCATTAAATTATTTGAAGTTACGCGTCCTTCGAGCGATAGTTTAACCCTTTTCGGTCTCGTTGGACTATTGTACGAAAAAGGAACTGAGAGAGTTCTCTTTTGAGTGTTTTTACAAACTCTATAATCCTGAAAAACCTTTGAGTTTTCTATCTCTGGACTCGTTAAACAAACATTGACTGACCCGTTATGGGACCGAACCACTCCTTCTTAGGGTTCGTTAAAAATACTCTGAGGGACTCGTCTGAAGGATGAGCTTATATCAACAAGAATATGTGATCCTCTTCAAGCTTGCGTAAAAATAAAGAGGTACTTTCCAGCAATGGTGGGGGGAAATTTGGGAAAGGGATATGTTTCATCTTTGTGTTAATTGGAAGTAAGTGTCGCTCTTGAACATGACACCCCCTATTCATCATTTGAAGCCGGTTTTGGAAATCCATTTGTCTCTCATTCGATTCAATAAAAAGGTCTTTCCATGTGTCGTCTTTGAGTCAATGCTGCCAAATCATTGGTCGTGTCATTCATATGTTCAAGAGAAGTCCAAACCTCTATTTATTCGGCCATCTACAGTTATACTTTCACTCTGTGTCGGCCTTCCCTGTGTCTAAAGTCAAATTGTCATATACTCTATTTCACTTTCAAACTCTGTTACTCATTTCATGTCACTGATGGGGGACACATCAAGGCCCTCTTGTGATGAGTCTTGTTCTGTCGACTTCAGCACATTATCCGGAATCAAGACTTAGAAATTATTTAGTACCTTGAAGCTTGCATGCCTCAATGGAAAGTTTCTCACTTTTGACAGTGGGTTTACATCATTGACCCCTGATCGAGATATTCCGTTGAGTGTTCGACATCAACTCATTTATTCACAGTCGATGGATTGTACTATAGTACCTTGGGAGTCATTGACATTAATGATGATTTCCCTCACACTTGTTAACGGTATACATCAATGACCGATAATCAAGTGGTTTCTACCATGTTCGACTTCGACACATGGTCAGATTCATACTTTGGGCGACAAGATGGAAGGCCCTGGATATTGTCTTTGTGATCTAGGTTGCGATGGAGTATGCATAATTTGCGACACATAGATCCACTGTGTATGTTTCGTGGCTATGTCGTCTTAACTGAAAATTTGTTGCACAAATCCACAGTGTATTCAGGTGGTTGTGCTATATAGTGATGGCATGGATCCACAGTGTATGATTGGTGGCCATGACCTTGGTTTATGATGTCATCAGTCTATGATCTGAGTATGGGAATTCCTACCTCGGATTTGATATACATGATATATTGTTGATGCTTGGATTTTTGCAGGTCTCTGATTAGATGTGCTTTTGGTTCTTGACACACACATGCAGCTTACAAAGTCTATCGACTGTCACTGGTTCCACTCTCAGACTTTAGGGGGGCATTCTGTTACCCACAAATTTGGTCATTGTGATGATTTCATGATGATGTTATGATGATGGAAAATCAAACTCTTTACTAAGAACACTTTCCTGAGAAAATTTATAGTTGTCTTCTTCCAGAACTCACACTTTTGAAGAATGTTCGCAGGCTACTTATATATTCTCCTGCGAGAATGCCTGATTCTTGCAGGCTACATTAAGATGCGGTGTGAACTTCTTGCACTGTACTCATTGTTAGTGTGCGAACATGTTCTTAAAGGGGAAAAAGATAAAAATCTAGAACCTTCTAGAAGGGAATCTTCTAGAAGGATGAGTTGGTTTTCGAATGGTTATTCAGGTGCTGGCATTCCAGATATCTTGGGATCATTCCCTATCCAAGTAACTAATATATCTTCTCCTATATATTGAGGAGATTTCTCATGGAAAGGGTTAAGTTAAGCAAGCAGCAAGTTATCAAGAGTTTGATTAGAGAATTAGTGCAAGACTGTATGGAGGACTGATGCTACAACAGCTAGAGACAACAACAAGGTCATCACAAGTGGTTGATTTTCTTCATGCATGAGCAAGTGTGTGTGTCAGAGATAGGAGCCATAGAAAGGAGACCTATGACATCAAGGCTCAGGTTGTAAGTTTCACTTTCAATTAATTCAATACAGCAATATGTCCCTTTCCCATAAAGATGATGTCACTTTATTACATAATTCCTTGATCATATGTATAGACTAGTTATTGAATATATTAATCTTCCTTTACTTCGATTGGTTCGTTATGTTGTGATCTGAACGGGATGAGAGCATTGGAGCAAAGCTTGGAATGACAGAGATCTAAGGAAATCATTCATAATGTATGTCCATGATCCTCATCTTTCAGTTCATTCAATAGTCTAGATCTAGGGAAAGTGTATTATTCTGTCCTATTTTGTTCTAGATCCAGGTGGATCTAGGGAGATCAGTTTGTGTCCGCACTCATGGATTTATCCTATAACAGTCACCTCTGTAAGTCACTAAGATAAAGGCAACTAGGTTGCCAACACGCGAACAGTCACCAGGTGGGTACAATCGACAGTCGGGTGGACCGCAATGAACAGGGTATCAAGCCTGAAACCTATCAAGGGTATCGAAAGAAAGTGTTCAGGAAGACAACTGAGGACCTAGAACATATTTGAGACCCATGAAGCTTCATGGAAAATGTGATCAACGGAATCCCAAGATAATCCCTCTATATGCGTTCCCCACTACGCTTGGTCGAGCTTTGGAGGGGTTATCTCCGCTACCTTTCCACATGTGACCTTGTGTTTAGTCCCTGTGTTAGAGGGGGGTCCAAAATAACTTTCACGATTACTAGACTTTCAAGGAATCCCTAGCTTAGACTCTTATATTTTTTTTTGTAGACTTGAAGAGTTTCCTCTCCAATCCTAAATCAAGGCTCTAGCCTAGACTGCATTGATGGACCCTACAAACACAAAGTCTAATAACTTTTAATTAAGATTTAATTTTAGTGGTTGTCTTAAGTCAAGAGGAATGAAAGTGAAACTAGTGATTTTGTTTAAGAGACAAAAGAGGAGAGCATAAGATGATATTGGAAACAAAAATACTTTTTCTTCACAAATAAATATTTTGCAATTTAAAACTCTTTCACCAAAATTTTCGTAACTACTTTTCTCATATCTTTGAAAAGAAAAAACTTAAAACATGATTCCCCTCGACTACGATCTACTTAATGTCCTAAGCATTCAAGTAAATAACTTAAGAAAACTTTATTTTTCCTTGGTAAATGAAACAACTAACCTAAACTACTTGACCAAACAAAGAAATGAAAGATATTTTTTTATTGTTTTATGCTTCAAAACAAGAAATCTGAAAATGAATCCTTTTCTTTTCTTCTAAAGAAAAAAAGGGAAAAATGACAACAATTCAAGACCAAGAAATGAAGTCAAGCAAAATCGCAGATTGTTGGGAGTCACTAACAATACCAAACAGGCATATCAAAGCAGACTCACAAACTTGTCTAAAAACCCTATCAAAGAAAACACAAGAAATATTTTGATGCAAAGAAAGCTATGTTGAGGTCAGAGCTAGGCTACAGACTGCTATAACAGAGACCGGGGCTAGATCAAGAAAACCCCTGAGAAGTGTGACTTTTGACAGGGAAGAGGATGACTACCTCTTCTAAGAAAAAATTTCTCAACACAGGCACGCTACTGACACTTCAGCAGCCAGTGTATGTATGTGGGTTGTCCAAAGATACGGTGCATATGCATGCGTGCAAGCCCACTGTAGGTTGCATACACCTTTGTAGCTTCTCAAAAAAGTAAAAACCAACATTCAAGCACAGGCAGGGAGTACTGGTATGGAAGACCAAAATCCATTAAAGACACAAAATCTTACAGAAACTCAAAAATAGTGAGTAAACTGATTCAAAAACACCCAAGGAAATATCCCCAAAGACCCTAGAGGCTTCCCCAGTATGGTCGCCAATTCTTCTATAGTGGGAAAACCCCTGTACGGACTACACCAAGGTTCTAAAGTGCAGGTAGAGCTAACTGTCTAAAGTATCCTACTTTTTATCAACTATCCCAACATTACCCCACAATAATACATAAAAGACAAAGTATAGGGATCCGGTAGGCATACCTTAAACTCTGCATCCGGTGTCGATCCCTTTGTGCTTGGTTGTTTCCCAGCTGCAACTCTCCTCCCAAGGTTGACCTGCATTCACCAAAAGACAAACAAGAAACTACAAGCATGCATTCTATATATGGATTTGTGGGTTAGACATCATAACCAAGACATATAAACAAAATCACGAAGATTGAAGACATCATTTGGTGGGACGGAAAAAGTACTTATTTATATTAATCTCACAAAATTTGTTTACAACATGAGACCAACACTTCTCCTCGAACTTGGTCCTGGGATCCCCTTCACCATGCACCAATTTCTTCCACGTATTCTCCTCCTCAGTTCTCTCTAGGGAAATGGCAAGGTTTTGCAAGGGAGGAAGAAGGAATTCTGGCTCAAACTCACAATGTGGTTTCAAAATATTGGGGCAAAGGGGGAATATTGAAATGGGCAAAGTTTCTATGCTCTCACATTATTTTTAGAATGGGGCCCCAACACCTTCTTTTATAGGCCAAAAGAGATAGTAACAGTTGGGGTGATTGGCTATGGGCGGTCAACTGATTAAGTAACGACACAAAAACCTGTATCCCTTTTCAATTTTCATTTTTCCCGATTTTTTGTGAGTGTACGTGAGTTGTAGTGATACAGAAATCATGTGTACGTGGGAAGTAGTGGTGTAGGGCATGCACACCTTCAAAAAAATGGTTTTAGAAGAGTTGTTCAGTGATGTCTTGGAAAAGATAGTAGGTAATATGGCTCGATGCCAGGTATGCATGTCTGGTGTAGTTTAGGGTTATAACAAACACCATATCCATCATTATTTGTTTGGATTGGGAATTTGACAACCAGGACAATCAATATAAAGACAAGAAATATGAACTGTGAGTCAGGGGAATACAACGTCATCGCCCCATTAGACCCATCATAAGGGGAAAGGTTTGGAGAACCTACTTTCTTAGACTTTGAGGAAATCATCGAGTTGTACAGACCAAATACACGTGATGAGGATTACGTAAACCCAACTGAAAATGGGATACTCAGTTGGAGGAGAATTACTTCATGTGAAATAGACTCAGACACCGGTTTAGAGAACTGGAAACTAAGGCCACACAAAGTTTCCAAGAGAAGATGTGCATGAATAGACCGCATAGTAAGATGGGTAGGCACAAAGATAAGGGAACCACCCAGTTTCCATGGAATAAACGATTTGGAAACATTCTTGGAATAGTATGAAGATGCAGTCTTAGAGAATCATATATTGTTAGAACTTGATGTAGCACTCCAGGACACACCTGCAAGATGGTGGGGCACACACAAAGAGAAAATCACAGATTGGTACCAATGTAAGCAGTTACTATGCATAAGGTTCGATGCAAAACAAAAAAACAATAAGCAACAAAGATACGATGGAAAAGGAGCACCAGCGGAACACTTGGAAAAGTGTAGAAAGTTATGGAAAATGACACCCCGAGAGGAATGGCCTCACCATTTCATACACACTCTAGAGGGCATACCAACAAACTAGTATACAGACCAAGAACTGCGTAGAGGAACTATGACCTGGACGACATTGCAACAAAACTTTATAGAAACTTTCTCATTCAAGCATGAAAACTCCAACATAGATGCAACTCTTAAACATATAAGAGGAGTGACATTCATCAAAGAACTAGAAGTCAAACTCATAATAGAAGAACAACAGCGGAACAAACAAATAGTCAAATAATTGTTGTCATGTTACCATGTGAGAGAAGAAGCACTAGATGAAGACAATCCACACAATATTTAGATCGAAGAAGCAGAAGGTGAAAGAGAAGTGGAGGGTCCACCCAAGGTAAATAAAGTCAACATTGCGATAGTTTAGAAACCAAAAATGGTCAACATTGGATATTACTGTGATGAGCAGAGAGTAGAAAGCATAACAGAGTTGTTGTGTGAGTATAGTGACCTGTTTCCCACAACATTTATAGAGATGAAGGGTATAGCAAGGGAGATAGGAGAGATGAGGATACCACTTAGACCTAAAGAAATTTCGATCAAACAACGACCATACACATTGAATACAATATATAAGCAGAAGTTCAAAGTTGAGATCGACAGGATGCTCGATGCCAGAATCATAAAATCAATGGAATAACAAGAATGGATAAGCCCAATGGTAGTGCAGGAAAAAAAACAAGGAGGGATAAGGATATGCCTTGACTTGAGGAAGTTGAACGATGCATACCTACATGATTTGTTCCCTACACCTTTCACAGATGAAGTATTAGAGAACGTAGGTGGACATGAAGCTTAATCCTTCACTGATGGATTCTTAGGCTACCATCATGTCAAGATAGCATAGGAAGACAGATACAATACCACATTTGCGACATAATGGGAATCCTACCAATACAAAGTTGTGTCGTTCAGACTGAAGAATACACCAACAATATTTTCCAAAGTAGTCATTGCTTCATTTAAGGAATTCATCCATTAGTTTCTCGAGGTATACCTAGATGATTGGAAAATATATATTTTGTTGAAAGACCATATAGAGGTCTTACGACTGATGTTAGAAATATGTTGGCAGTGATATATATCACTAAACATAAAAAAATGCATATTCGGAACACTGTTTGGGATACTATTGGGCCATATAGTATGCAACACAAGGTTTATTAGTATATCCTACAAAGATTGCAGTCATTGTTAACTTTTCACCACCTAAACCAGTCCGTCAACTAAGAGAGACATTGGGACACATGGGGTACTATAGAAAGTTCATCAAAGGATACACATAGATTACCGCACCAATGGAAAAAATGCTAAGAAAAGATACAAAGTTTCAGTGGACTGATGAGGGTCAACATGGTTTGGATACCTTGAAGGAAAATATGGTCACCATGCCAATATTAGTATTTCCAGACTCAGAGAAGACATTCCACATCCATGTATATGCATCATCCATAGCACTTGGAGCTATCTTGGCACAACCAGGAGTGGGGGATTTGGATCACCCCATAACATTTGTGAGTCAAAAGTTGTCAGAATCAGAACATAACTATAACACTACAGATAGAGAAGGCAGGTCTATGGTCTACACACTATAGAATTTTAGACATTACTTATTAGGGAAACAATTTAAGATGTTCACAAATCACTCATCCCTTAAATACCTAGTCGACAAGCCAGTGTTGGAGGGGAGAATCTGTCGATGGTTACTACTATTTCAAGAATTTGACTTTGAAGTAATAGTCAAGCTAGGTAAAATGAATGTAGGACCTGACCACCTATCAAGGGTCACAAATGGAGAAGAACCTACGAATTTAGGGGACAACTTCCTAGATGAACATTTATTTTTAGTCCATATCGCTGACGATTAATTTGTAGATATCGTCCAGTACTTGAGCATAGGTACTGCGCCACCAGAATATAACACTGCATAGAAGAAAAACCTAATAATCTGAGCTGCAGACTATCAAATGATCGCAATACACTTATACAAAATGGGAGCAGATAGAAACTTTTGAAGATATGTGTTAGTAAACAAAAGACCAAGATTTTTAGCGGAAGTCCATGAAGGAATAACAGGAGGGAATTATGTAGGGAAAGATATGACACAAAAGGTATTGCACGTAGGACTATGGTGGCTAACCATTCAAAAAGACTCCAAGGAGTACTTCCAAAGATTCAACATTTGTCAAAGGGTTTGTAAACCCAACAGAAGGGACGAGATGTCATTATGACCATAGGTCACATTGTACGGATTCAATAAATGGGCAATAGACTTTGTGGGACCAATCAACCCACTAGTGAAAAGAATAGAAGCAAGGTACATTATCACCTTGACATAATACCTAACAAGATGGGTGGAACAACAAAACACTTTCTAGTTGAACAAGTAATCACTCGATTTGGGTGCCTACGAGTTTTGATGAGTGACTAAGGCACAAACTTCATAAACAAAACTATCAGCTCTATGACTGAAGAGTTTCAATTCCATCATCAGAAAAGTACACCATATCACCCACAAGCAAACGACATAGTAGATGCATTCAACATGGATGATTGGGACCTAAGATTTGTAATGTCAACAAGGATGATTGGGACCTTAAAATAGTAGCAGTATTATGGGCCTACAGAATGACTTGCAAGAAGTTGACAGGGCACATGCCATTTAAACTAGTATATGGTCAAGAAGTAGTGGTTCCATTAGAATTTATGGTACTGAGTTTGCACGTAGAAGCAATTACACACATGATAGAACGAGGCACAGTACAGGAGAGACTAAACTAGTTGATGACAATGGAGGAGGATCAGATATTAGAAGGGTTCCACCAAAAAGTTCAAAAAGAAAGGGATAAAGCTTGGCATGACAAACACATCAAGAAGAAAACTTTTAAGGAAGGAGATTTAGTGTTGATTTATGACAACAAATCCATTCAACACCCAAGAAAAATTAGAATGCACTGGCTAGGACCATACGAAGTAAAAAATTCCATAGATGGAGGAGATGTACAGTTGAAAGACTTAGTAGGAGTAGAACTCATATGGATGGTCAACGGGAGCCGACTAAAGCTGTAAAAGAATAGTCGATCACCCACTACTTGAAAAGTCACCGTGCAATAGAAAAAAGATAAAAATAAAAAAATATACCAAATGGTATGAACAAAGGCATAGTGCGTGCATCAAAATAACAAGGAGCACGGATACTTAGGAATACAAACTCGGCAAGGAAAATACCAATGAATGAGTCATCATGGAATCAAGCGGGAAAATTAAAGATGACAAAAGAAGTACGAAATGATAAAGTTTTGCATAATTGAATGTCAAAGAGGACCAACAGGACCCCGCATTAATCGCGCCAAATAACACCCACCACTCCACCAGTAGTAAAGGAGTAAAGGAAGCAGGAAACAACAAAGAAGTTGTAGGAGATAGAGTAACAGGTCAGGACAACAACCTGTTCAATAAATAAGCACATATTTAGACAAAGTTAGAGGAGGATCAACAAGTCCAAATGTGGGACAAGGAAGATTAAATGATAAGCGCAACTATCCAATACCTAAAGCAAAGATAGAAGACAATGTCCATCACAAAGCACGTCAAAGGGGCACAGGACATGAAGAAACTGTAAGCAGAACTTACCATTGCACAAATGAAGAAAATGGAGAGTCAAGCTCAAATAGAACCCTGAAAGAGCACGTAGAAGAATTCATTGCATAGGAAGAGGAAGCTAAGACACATATAACACAAACCTAGGAAGCATGTGCAGGATTGATTAGTGACGAAATTGCAGTGCATATAGTAGACACAATTAAGGAGAAGATCGCGTAGGTGCAAACACAAGCAACAAAGCTCAAGGAAAATTTCTAGGGGATCACTAAGGAGATCGAGGAATCACATAAAGGTTAGGTGGCTCAGGAAGAGCCACATGTCAGTGTTGGGGGGTTGTTGGAAGCAAGCCAAATCAGAAACAAAAGGGATTTTGGAAAAGAGGGCATGCATAAGGAAAGCGATAGTTGGAAGGAAAAGCAGCACATGCACATGCATGGAAGACCTAACGATGGTAGGGTTAGGGTTTTGGTAATGTATTGTAATGGATGAAGATCCAAAAATGTATAAATAAAGATACCTAGGTCTTTGAGCGGGGCTCTCTATTCATTACTAATCATTATTACAGAGAGAATTTTTGTAGTGAGTCAATATGTAATATTTTGTTGTATGACCTACTTTTGTAAGATGTTGATATAGGGAGGATGGAGGAGGGTAGATATTGAGGGTTAGATCTAGGCCGAGGATCCTAGTGCAGTCTACTCTACCTCATATAGATCTTACCCAGCTGAGAAGACTTGTAAAGCACGTGGTGTTGTAATGAAGAACTATTATAATAAAAGAGCGGAGAGCTAGATATTTCTAGATGTAGCCTAGGAGGGGGTGAACCACGATAAAATTTGTGTTATGTGATTGAATGGATGCTTTTATTTATTGTCTTCAAGTAAATATTGATATGATAAATGAATGAGTTAGTATATTTCCTGCATAATCATAAATAAGAGTACATTATGTTTACAAGTTATAATAGAGTTTCAATATATTGTCCTCATCTCTTGCACTTAATCCTACGCTACAAACGCATGAGTATTGTAGCCACGCATTAAGACTATCTCAGGTGAGATGGCCCAGTGCACCTCATACGATGTGTTGCCTTCTGGTTTAACAGGAGGGTCGATAGTTTTAGACGCTTTGTTGGAAACCCGAACAAACATGAACCCTGGGTCAATAAACTCAGATAGGTTACTTAAGGAAATAAAGAAATAACCAACAATTCTCTTTTTTGTATTTTATTTTATTGGATGGGTTTGATAAAAATATGTGTGTTGGTATAATCCGGCTGGTAAAAGGGGGGAATATTAACTACTGAAGAGGGTTGAGCTTGGGATAACCCTTTTTCTCAAGTATTTAGACAAATATATTTACACATGTGACAAGCCTAGTACTAATACATTAACTTGTTGGTATTCCAATTATTGACTCAGATAAAATTATCGAAAGTAAATATACATGCAATAAAATGATGGAAAGAAAAATAGTTTCCTTAGCTCTAGCATTAATCGCACATTAAGACAATGATTTTATTTCATCATTAAAGACAAGAACTACAAAAAATATCGAAATAACTAACTTATAAATAGATACAGAAACTCTTACTCATTACAACATCCATTCATGAAATAAAGTTGGAAGAAATTCCTCCTAACATCCAATCACACAATGCCTTTGATGAAAAAAAATAGAAGTTTATCTCTAGTCCTAAACATGACTTCTCAATTAAGTTAGTTCTGAAATAGTTCTTTACAATTCCAAAAATGAGGGTCCTTCCAAAAAACATCGACCCTTGATAAAAGTTGAATCCTTTTATTTATAATGAATCGTTAACTAAAAATAGCTACTACAAATGCAAGCTAAGTAAAACAAAATATCGCCACATGGCACTTTCATCTCTCTATATTCTAAGAATCATCAAATAGTTTTTCTGAAGTGGATAACTCTTCTCATACTTTGACCATTTGATGAAGAGTTCCTTGCATGTGTTGGCATATGGGAACTTGTGTTGGTCCACCAAGGCTGAAAAAAATTATTTCACTTCTACTGCCCATGCTCAGTACTTGACTATTTTGACACTTAACTATTGCAGAACTGCTCGATCCTTTATCATACGCTCCATTAACTATTGTAATTGACCTGGAGCCATGTTCGCCACATTTTCGGTAATATACCAGATATAAAATGTATGCAGAACATAAATAAAATGCTAGAAATGACATAATAATAGCAATATAACCAGAACATTCACCACAATAGCACTGAAATGATATGAGAATAATAAAAGAAATAGCACTTTGAATTTGAAAGCAATGTTCATGGCCCTCTTTGAGGGGGCAACCTCCAGTTGAGTAGAGCTCTATTAAAATAGTATCCAAGATAGGGTTCTGATACCGTCGACTCCTATTTATACTAAATATGTTTATTAAAAGAAGCATCTAGAGGAAGATACTTCTAGAAGCGGAAGCTTCTATTAGGTCTTCTTACATCTGCCTTATTCTATTTTATTGAAATGCCTTATTAATATTGACATTTATTACATCTGAATATATTGTTCTACCTATGTGAGGGTTAGGACCCTAACATGTCTGCCCCATTAAAAACAACTTTGTCCTTAAGGCTTGAGATGAGGAAATTGTTGCAGAATGGTAGTTGCTTCCCAAGTGGCATCTGATGGAGTTGTATCTTTCCACTAGACTAGCACTTTCTTGATGGTTCTCTGACATAGGAGATGCTCACGCTGGTCCAAAACTACTTCTGGCTGTAGCCAAATGGATCCTTCTTCAGCTAACTCAGGAAGGTTGGTTTGAATTTGCACTTAGCTCCAATCACCTTCTTTAAGCATGAAACATGAAAACTAGGATGTAGCTTCGAATGGCTGGGCAAAGATAATTGATAGGCTATTTGTCCCACACACTTGAGAATGGTATAAGAACCATAAAATTTGGGTGCTAGCTTCTGAAAATGCTCGGCCTTGAGGGAATTTTGCTTGTAAGGTTGCAGTTGAAGAAACACCTGATCCCCTTCTACAAATTGACATTCAGAGTGACCTTGATCTGCTTTTTTCTTCATGCGATTTTGTGCCATGACCAAATTCTCTTTGAGGGTATGGAGAATATCCTCTCGAGTTGTAAGTGTTTGGTCAACCACCTGGACCTTCGATGCACCTAGTAAGTATGAGAGAATTGAAGGTGTCTTCTGTCCATATATCGCTTCAAAAGGATTCATGCATGTAGTTGTATGGTATAAAGTGTTGTACCACCATTCAGCTAGGGGTAACCATTGAGCCCAATGATTTTTCTTTTCTGAGGCAAAACACCTCAAATATGTTTCCAAACACTTATTGACAACTTCTGTTTGGCCATCAGTCTGGGGATGATAAGTTGTACTGAGATGAAATTTGGTGCCTTGTATCTTGGACAGTTCTTGCCAAAAATTTCTTGTGAAAGTTGGGTCGCAATCAGAAACAATAGAGTGTGGCATGCCATGAATCTTGAAGACTTGATCCATGAAATTTTGAGCCACCATGGATGTTGTAATGGGTGTTGAAGGGTGCAGAAATGAGAATACTTGGAAAGGCGATCACCAACCACCATGATGACTGATTTATTTCCCGATTTGGGTAAGCTGGTAATAAAATCCATAGAGATATCCTTCCAAATAGCAGGTGGAATCGGGAGCAGTTGTAGTGTGCCCAGAGATTTGACTGTTTCTCTCTTGTTGCATTGACACACATCACATTCAACGACAAAATTATGACTGTCATGTTTCATACCATCCCAAAAAAAGGAATGTTTGACCCTGTCATAGGTTTTGGTGAACCCGAAGTGCCCTGCGGTGGGTGTAGCATGAAGCGTAGAAAGTACCGCGGATTTAATATTTGATTGTTTACTTAAATAAAAATGGCCTTTGTATTGAATTTCATCATGGATCCAAGAGTACCTTGGGGAAGCTGGAGCATTGGACTGCAATTGTTGGATCAACTATGAACTTTTGGAATCTTATAGTCATTCCTAGAGAATGGCTTGGAGACAATCTGGTACAATGAATGAAAGGGAAAAAAGGGATCCTTCATCTTCATATTTTCAGGAAAGTGCATCTGCAACCACATTGTCTTTTCCTTTCTTGTAAATGATCTCATAATCATATCCAAAGAGCTTAGTAACCCATTTTTGTTGTTTTTGGGAGGAAATGTGTTGTTCCAGAAAATACTTGAGGCTTTGATGGTCTATCTTAATTTGGAAACGTTTCCCGAATATATAAGGGCACCATAGGTCAACCACATGCAAAATAGCCAACATTTCCTTTTCATAGATGGATTTGCCTAGATTTCGTTCAGATAGTTGCTTGTTCATAAAGGCAAAAGGTTGACCCTCTTGCATAAGGACAACACCAATTCCTTTCCCTGAGGCATCACATTCCAACACAAAGGTCTTTGTGAAATCGGGAAGGGAGAGGACTGGAGTGGTGCACATGGCCATCTTCAAGGTTTGAAAATCTTGAGAAGTGGCTGGAGTCCAAGTGAAAGAGTTATTTTTTAGGAGTGAGAGGTGTTGCAATCTTCCCATAATTCTTAACAAACTTGCGATAATACCTTGTTAAGCCCAGAAATCCATGCAAGCTATTAAGAGTCTTTGGGTGAGTCCAGTCCCGCATAGGTTCAATCTTTTTAGGATCCACCCTAACACCATCCTTGCCAACCATATGACCCAATTATTCTAATTATGAGGTGCCAAAAGAACATTTAGATTGTTTCAGGAAAAGTTGGTGCTGAGAGAGTATATGGAGAAATCAATTCACATGAGAAAGATGGTCTACCTAGGTTTTTCTATAGATGAGGATATCATCAAAGAAAACTAAGACAAAATGGTGGAGAAAAGGATGTAAGACATGATTCATGGGGATTTGGAAGGTGGAGGGGGAATTACATAAGCCAAAGGGAATGAGAAGAAACTCATAGTGGCCCTCATGAGTTCTAAATTTAGTCTTGGGAATGTCTTCCTCTTTCATATGTATCTGGTGGTAGCACGAACGAAGATCAATTTTAGTGAAGAATTGGGCGCCACTCAATTCATCTAGGAGGTCATCAATGATAGGAATGGGCAATTTGTCTTTGATGTTAAGTTTGTTGAGGGCACGAAGGTCAGGACACATTCACCAAGAATGTTCTTCCTTCAAGACCATGACCATAGGAGAAGAGTAGGGGCTAGTACTAGGGTGGATAACGCCTGCATTAAGGAGTTCCTGGACCATTTTCTCAATTTCATTTTTTTGGGAAAAGGGGTGATGATACAGATAGATTTGGGAGGAAGGCTTCCAGGTACAAGGGGAATGGAATGATCATGAACACCACGGGAAGGAGGGAGTCCTTGGGGAGTGGAAAAGACCAATTGATGTTTAGAAAGGATGGCTTGGAGGTCTTGTGGGTTTGAGGGTGTCTATGTTGCTTATATGGCATGGAGTTGGGCGATAAAACCAGAATGACCTTTTTTGAGCATATTTTCCATGCGATGGGAACTAATGATCTCCGATGAATCGATGGTGATGCCTTGGAACTTATATTGGTGTCCCTCTTAGTCAAATTGCATGGTTAAGTCTTTAAAATCCATGAGAATGGGACCCAAAGTCCTTATATAGTCTACACCCAACACAATGTCACAACCTCCCATGTCCATAGAAAACATATGGGATTTTAGGTGGTAGTCACCAATTTGGAGACGCACATTTTCACAATTCCCTCCACATTTCATGGAACCACCATTAGCAATCATGATTTGGAAATTATTGACAGCATGGATGTAGCAATGAGTTTCTTGGGCAATGTGATGATGAATAAAATTATGGGTGCTGCCACTATCAACCAGAATGATGACCTTTCGATGCTTTATGTAACCGATTATCTTGCGGGTTTGGGGAGAGGAGAAGCTAGTGAGAGCATTGAGGTAAATGACCTGTTCTACTTCGAGAGGGTCTGAGAGAGGGGTTATGTCAGTGGATTCAGGTGACTCAAACACAAGGGGAGTTTCTACATCCTCTTCTGAAATATCCTCGCAGATGGGCATAAAAATATTTTTTTCTTTACACTTGTGGCCCAGGAAATATTTGTCATCACAATTATAACAAAGGCCTTTGAGTTGGCATTCACCCATTTCAGCCTTGGTCAATTTTTCTATCTTTAGTGGAGCAAAGGGAGTAGTGGGATTTACTGGTTTAGGGCGAGGGATAAAGGAGGGTGATTAGTTTTGAGAAGATACAAACTATTGTTATTCTTTATCTCTTTTAGTATCCTCCACCCAACATTGAGGGAGACATGGGCCCGAATCTCATCCTTGAGGCCACTGATAAAACACTCTTGAAAAAAGGCATCAGACATGCCCTCTGTTCTAAAATCTAGGTGCTCAAAGGAAGCAATAAAGTCTTCCATTGTTCCTAATTGTTTCAACTTTGTCAAACGACCCAAATGGTTTGGGCTAGTTTCAAAGCAATAAAAAAGCTTTGCCACAAAGTGTGTCCAAGAAATATACCCTTGACGAGAAGTTTTTCTCCATTTCCACCATTTCCAATGTTCATGATATAGATGGAGAGAACCATATCGGAGTTTGGCCAAGTCATCTGTAATGTCATATAAAGATAAATAATGTTCCATTTGGGTTACCCAACCAGTGGGGTCTGAGCCATCAAATTTGGTCACATCCACCCGTGGAAGGCATAGATCACGTTGAAAGTGATGGTTTTGAAAGTTATGGAAATGAGAGGAATGGTCACCT
>CBVK0100099427.1:0-11449 GCA_900067695.1 Picea abies | reverse complement strand
AAAAAAAAAAAAAAAAAAAAAAACTTGATTATTGTTGGCTTCCTCCTAACTGAGATCTAAGGGGAGTGAATTATGTTTCTCTATCTCCATTGGCTCCTTTAGTCGGTGAATTGTTTCATCCTCTTTACCTTCGACTTGAACAGAGATGTTTGATGCCCTATTGTTGGAGGCTACAGACGAGGAATCCTTCAAAGGTTTATAGCCAAAGTTCACAACATGTTACATTCGACTTCAAGTATGTCAATTTTTTGCTTCTAGTGTACCAAAAGACACATAATTTTGGCATGCTCAGAGATGCAATGATGTAAATTTTCTTGTATCTTTGTTGTCACATAGAGTATCGAAATCTTATTGGCATGAATAATCTTTTTGTGCCTTCGTAGGACTCCCTTGAATCCTTGGATATCCCTATTGTCCATTTTTTCATTATCTGCAAGCTCAACTAGACAATGAGTGGTTGAGCCAGAAACAAAACCTCTGCCTGACTGAAATACCCCACAGTCTTTGTGGAACTCGTAGACAAATTGAAACCCATAACTTATATTATGGGCTCCAACCAATTCCAAACCAGTGAAAAGAAACATGGGCATTAGTACCAAATGGAGAATGAAATATAGTAGGAAACTCTGAACAAGATTCCTGTGCCAAGGGTGATATCTACCCACACAGAATTTTCAATCAAATGTTGAGACCACATCCCTCCAAACAAAACTCTAGCTATCCAAAATGCTTTGAGAACAATCTAGCATTTTGAAAAGAAGCCCAAAGCATAGACAAATAACACCACAAGTTCTCAAGGGAATGAACCCATAAGTGACCTTAATCATAAGGGGGACCAAACCAAAAGAAAAATGAGACAGAATAACACTAGTGAAAGAAAACCAATATCCCTAATCTCTAGGTTGGCCACCAAATTGCTTTTGCAATAGATAATATTATTCATTAATTTGTAGATTGAGTCGTCAAAGATCCTAGGGATAGAGCGAGCACTTACCAGGTAATTGGCCACCATCAAGACCAAGTCGCTTGTGCACCCAATTCTCTTAACAAAATTCTCCATTATCCCACAACATCTAAAAACCTTCATATCATAATCTTCATCACTTGGGGTAGAATTTAATGTGCACATGGCGCAAGTACCAAAGGATGTCCTCAAATTTCTCTTTCCAATGTCGTTACAATGATGAGCTATTTGCATAATCATGTGGGAGTTTAATGGTGGTTTAATGCCTATTGATAGTTGTGCCAATCCATTTATTATGATAGGGAATGAAGCTACTATGGTAGCCCCTATTTTTTAGAATGACCCCATGGCTAATCTCTAAGGTCTTATTGGCCCACTTGTCCATGACCATGTTTAGATTTATTTTCACGTGATAGAAAGAAATGTCATAGAAGAAGACTACATTGTTATTAATTCAAGTTAATGAGACTGAATGATTGTTATTCGATGGAGAGGTTATATTGAGCATCGATTTAATTACCATTATGGAGTCCTCGGTGACCTTTAATTCCTTGATCTTTGCCTCTTTGGCTACGAGAATGCCTTGTGGAAGAGTATATGTCTATATTTAGTTATTAGTGGCTTGTCCAAGACCCCATGCATAAGTAGCTACAATTTTTCCTCTGGAATTGTAAAGGACCCCCCTTGCACCTATTTCCCCTGGATTCCTCTTTGAAGCTCCATCAAAAAACTAGAAGAATGACTGTTATTTTGTTCTCTATTCAAGAAACTCTTATGCATCCGAACGAATTTGCCATTGATAATGCTTAGTGACCTTAGGGATCGGGAGAGAAGAGAGTGATTTTTTCTTCCAAAATTGAGAGAAGTGGGCGTCCTCATCTCTCTCCAAGAGTTTCACTTATGATTTGAGTATGAGATTGATGTGTTAAGCCAGGATACCTTTGGCCTTGGTTGCTACTAAAGGTGGTTGTACACTTTTTGATTAAAGACAACATTATTCCGAGCTAGCTAGACCTTCCAACATATATATTTTGGGAGTGATATCTATTTTCTCTTCAAGGCGCTTTTGTTCTTTAAAAACCCTTAGTAGTCCTTTCTCCACACGACGAACATTTCTCTCCAAGTTGAGGGTCTTCTCACCTGGTGATTAAGTCCAACAAACTCATAATTTGAAACTTCCTTTGTAAACCAACATTCAAAAAACAAGTGATGTATTGTTTCTTCAATAGATTGAAAAAGTGCACACTTGGAAGGTCCATGTATTCCTATTGTATGTATATTTTCTATTGTAAGAAGCTTATTGTGAAGCATAATCCAACAAAATATGTGTACCTTTGGAATCCCATCGTTTTTCCAGATATGCTTATAGATTGGAGATTGATGGGGAAGAGAAAAAGATTGAATGTGTTTTAAATATCCAACTTCCATACAATAGTCAACATTACCCCATCTTCTACAATTTGTGGCACATCTATCCCATGGAACAAACGTGCTTAACTCCTGTGTGAGACTAAGAATCAAAGGAATAAAGTGCAGTGGAGAATTTCCCAAGTTCCATCCCATCCAAAAACCTAAGATTGATGACCACTTCGAGATATCAAACAAGGTTTTGATATTTTCACTATCCATTCATGCTTTTAGAGGGAGGAAATTTGTTTTGTAGGAGAGATCCTTTTTCTCCATGATATTATCCTCCCAAATTGATATTTCTTTTCCATTTCCTGGAACCCAAGTAAACCTTGATTGGATTAAGGGGGCTACATATTTTATTAGCTTCTAATTGTGGGATCCTTTTTTATTCTCCTCCTCTATACTATCAATGCATATTTTCCTGCTTCCATGGAAGTACTTTTTCAATGGTATTTTCCTCCACTAGTCAAGCATTCTTGTTATTAATCTCCAAAGTAGCTTGGATCCCCTTTCCACGTTCATTGTAATCCCCAAGCCCCCTCTATCTCTCGGTGCTCTAAACACTTTCTAGTTTATTAAGTTGAATTTTTTTAAATTTGATTGCCACAAGAAATTTCTTAATCTCCTTTCATATTTGCTTCATAACTCACACTGGTACCAACATGGTTGAGCATTGGAAGATTGGTAGTAGTGAGGACAAACTTGATCAAAATCAATCTTCCAATTGGATTAAGCCATTGTGACCCCCATTGGAAAAAAAAAATTCAGATATTTTCAAAGACACTTTGCTAATCCCTAGATGAGGGATTTTGCAGGGAAACAAGCATTCCTTGGTAATTGAATCAGGTCCAAATTTCAAAAAAAAAAAGAATTGCAGTGTTTTGGAGTTTGCATGGATCTCTTGAGCGTTCACATTGCACCCTAGAACTTGAATATTTTAGTGATTTATCAATCCTCTTGAAACACATGTGAATAGTTCCAACACCCTTTTGGATATGGTTCCTATTGTGGTTGAAGATCCTCCTAATAAAAGTTTATAATTAGTGAATTGGGAGTGGTTAAAACATTTAGCTCCCCGAACAATTTGTATACCTGAAAGGTTCCTAACATTTCTTTATGACTCCTATTTTATGTTCAAGGAATCTACCATGATAATGTACAGTATTAGGGACAAAGGGAATCATTGTCTCAAGCCTCGACTTCCTTAGAAGAAGGATGTTGGTCACCCAATAACTAGGGGAGCAATCCAAGGAGCACTAATGCATGAGGAGACCCACTTGATAAAAGAAAAGAGAAACCCAAATTTCTTCATGACGCCAAAAAAATATGAATGTCTTACCCGATCAAAGGCATTGGCCATATCTGATTTGATTACCATCCCTTTCTCTTTGTTTTCTTTGCTTGAGTGTTATGAACCAATGCCTTGAGAATGATAAAAATTCAATGAATAGCATTCCACTTCGAGGGGGGAGCCTCCTTTTATAATATATCCACTTTATAAGATAAGATATGATGAGATGAGATGATCCTAAGACTAGGTACAATTATAATAAAAGGGTATAAAGTGTACAATTATAATGAAAGGATACAATGAATGGTCCTAGCCTACATACAATTATAACACTAAAATTAATAATTCAATATCTAGAGATTAATAAGGGGTTTTATACTTAACATGGGGCTTTGTCTATGGCTTAACATGTCCTTCCCCTTCAAACAAGTGTTTTCCTCAACATTTGACTAACTGCGGGTGTTTCTACATGAAGAACTCATCTTCCCATGTTTTCTCTTCCACTGGTAGGTTCTTCCATTTGATGAGGTACTCAGTAATTTCTCGATTTCACAGTCACTTAACCCTTGTTTCAAGAATTGTTTATGGTTCTACTATGATTTTCCCTTCTTCATTAATCTCTGGTAAAAATGTTTGGATTGGGATCTTGTCAACGATTACCTTCTTTAAGTAAGAAACATGGAAGACTAGATGTACATGTGAAGATGGAGGCAACTTCAATTTGTAAGCCATACTTCCAATCCTTTGCAACTCCTTATAGGGGCCATAATATTTGGGTGCTAATTTATTGTCATTCTTTTGTTGCTTGAGGGACATCTGTTTATATGGTTGTATCCTAAAAAATACCCAATTCCCCACTTCAAATTCCCTTTCACTGCAATGTTGATATGCTTGTTGTTTCATCCTATTTTGTGCCACAACCAAGCTATCCTTAAATAGTTTGAGAACCTCTTGTTGGTGCCCTATGTTTTCCTCCACTACCTAAACTTGTGCAGTCCCTTTCAAGGGAAATGTGATGGATGGAGGATGGTATCCATAAAGTGCCAGAAATTGGGACATTTTTTATGAAATATGGAAGGATGTGTTGTACCACCATTCTGCCAAGGGAAACCACTTGACCCATTATGTCTATTTACGATATGCAAAGCAATGAAGATATCCTTCTAGGGATTTAATCACAATCTCAATTTTACCATTGGATTGAGGATGGTAAGATGAGTTGTGAGCCAATTGAGTACCCAAACAAGAAAACAATTCAGTCCAAAATTTTCCATTGAAAATAAGATCTCTTTCACTTAAAATAATCTTGGGGAATCCATGTAGATTTTGGAATGTTTCCATGAATGTTGAGGCTATTGTACTTGATTTAAAAGGATGATAAAGAGAAAAAAAATGGACATACTTTATTAGTCGATCCACTTCTGCCATGATGACTGTATTTTCTTCAAATTTGGGTAGACCTATAATAAAATCCATTGAAATTTCTTCCCAACGTTGACTTGGTATAGCTAATGGTTGTAGGAGACCTAACGTATTGATTGTCTCTCCCTTATTCTATTGGCAGGCCACACATTCAGACACAGAATTTTGAACACCAGTTTCGAGACCTTCCTGGAAAAATTCCTTCTTAATCCTATGGTAAGTTTTCAAGAACTCTGAATATCCTCCTATAGGAGAAGAGTGAAATTCCAAAAGGACCTTTTGTTTGTGTTAGGAATTCTTACATAAATATAGGATATCTTGATACCATATCAAATCATTCTTCCATAAAATTTATCTAATGTGTTGGGGTCCTATTGTAGTTATTGAATGATCTTGCACACCTCTTGATTTTGTTTCCATCATGTCCTTACTTCTTCCACTCAATTGTATTGAAGAATAGAAATAACACATAATGAACGCTATGTTTCTTTGTCTTTCCTTGAATTTCCTTGAAAGTGCATCTGCCACAATATTGTGTTTTCCTTTCTTGTAGATAATTTCAAAGTCATAACCTAGCATCTTTGTAACCCAATTTTGTTTCTCTTCTGAAGATACTTGTTTCTCCAAGAAGTACTTCAAACTATCATGATCCATTTTTACTTTGAAGTATCTTCCTATTAGGTAAGGGCGTCATTTATTATTACATGTAGTATGGCCAGCATTTATTTTTCATAAATGGGTTTGAGTGAGTTTTTTCCTTTAAGTTGGTTTCTTTCAAAGGCAAGGGGCCTTCCTTCTTGCATTAAAACTACACCAATGTCATGGCTCGAGGCATCACATTCCACAATAAATGTTTTTGTGAAGTTAGGTGTGGCTAGTACAAGAGTTGCACGCATAACCTTCTTAAGTTTTTCAAAAGATTTAGTTGCTTCTTGAGTCTAAGAAAATGCTTCATTCTTTAATAATGTTGTTAGAGGTGCCACCACTTGACCATAGTTTTTGAAAATTTTGCGGTAATAGCATGTCAATTCTTAGAATCCTCTAAGTTTCTTCAAGGTTTTGAGAATTTTTCATTCCCTTATAGATTTAATTTTTTTCAAGTCCACTTTTACACCATCACGAGATACAATATGACCCAAATATTCCACTTCTTGAACCCCAAAGGCACACTTGGAAGGATTTTCATAAAGTTTTTTCTCTTACAAAAGTTGTCATACTCTGTCAACATGTTTCACATGCTCTTCCCAAGATTTGTTGTAGATTAGTATGTCATCAAAAAATACTAACACAAATTTTCTAAGGAAGGGTTTGAAAATAGAATTCATCAAGCTTTGAAATGATGAAGGTGCATTATTAAAGTCCAAATGGCATAACCAAAAACTCATAATGACCTTCATGTGTTCTAAAGGTTGTTTTGGGAATCTCCTCCTGCCTCATTTTGATTTGATGATATCCCAAACAAAGATTCAACTTAGAAAAGAAAATTGCTCCATGCAATTCATCTAATAATTCGTTAATGATAGGAATTGGATACTTATCTTTGATGGCCATTTTGTTGAGTTGTCCATAATATGGACACATACGCCATGATCCATCCTTCTTCATAACCATAACTACTGGTGAAGAGAAAGAACTATGGCTAGGTTGAATGATGTGCGCCTCTAACATTTCTTGAATCAAACACTGAATCTCACTCTTTTGTGCATATGGATACCTACAAGGCCTAATGTTAGGTGGTACACTTATTGGTTACAAATGAATAGCATGGTCATGATCTCAAGTTGATGGAAGACCCTTAGGCATCTCTCCAAATACCTTGGAATGGTTGTCGATAACTATTTGGAGATCCACCAGAGCATAGGATATAGATGTTTGAACATATAATGAGAAGAATTGTGGAATCAAACCATAGTATCCATTTTTGAGTAATTTTTTCATGTTATTAGAGCTTATCACCTTAGAGGGTTTCTCTTGAATACCTATAAGCTCGATTTCCTTGCCTTCTGAAGAAAATCTCATGAAAAGATATTGAAAATTAAGGGCCATTGTTCCCAATGATTGTAACCATTAGACCCCTAATACAACATAAATATCACCCATTTGGATGGAAATCATGGGACTATCCAAAAAATACTCTCGCATATTGAGCTTAATACTGTGGCACTTCCCAGAACAGTTTATGGTACCTCCATCTGCAATCATTACTTGAAACTATGATGTTGGAAATGTAAAGCAATTGATATATTTTTTAACTTGTAATTGATGAAGTTATGGTACTCCCAAAATCAATCAACATTGATACCTTTTTCTTTTAGATGTATCCTTGTATCTTGAGGGTTTGTGGAGTATTGATGTTGGCCAATGCATGGCAAGATATCGTTGGAATAGTCTCTTCTAGATCTAGATCTTGTGATGGTTCCAATTCTCGATATTCTTCCTCTTCACAACCTATGTAGAATAATTTCTTCTCACCGCATTTATGTCCCTTACTATACTTGATGTCATAATTGAAACATAGTCCCTTTGTTCTTCTTTCATCAATTTTTTGAGGTGTCAACCTTGTCAGTTGAGGTATGGTTGTCTTATGAACCCAAAAACCATATTTGTTTTGTGTGTGTGCTCCAATGGTATACTTGTGTGTAGCCTTATTCTTGGATTGAATATGTCGAGCAAATTTCATAGCTTCCATAATATTTCTCGCATGTTTTAGGAAAATATCATGTTTAATGTCTTCTTTTAATCCACCCATGTAAGATTCCAACAAATTTTCAACACTTATGTCATCCACCCTTGTGGCCAATACCTGAAATTATTAATTATAATATTTGATATCACCTAAGTGCTTGATTTTTGTCAATTGACAGTAGTCATGTGCCCAAATTTTCTCATCTTGTGCTTCTAAGTCTCTCGTAAATAAACCCCAAGTATATTGATAATAAGACTGATTCCTTTTAACTACCCATTGATACCATTGATATGGTTTTATCTTAAAGTTCAAAGTTGTTATGTGAATCCTTTGCTTATCATCCATAATATTATGCAGTTCAAAATATTGATCTATTTGGTTCACCTAGGTAAAGACCTTTGTTCCATCAAACTTCCTTGTCTCAACCTTGGGAAGGTTCACTCCTTCTGCAGACCCTCCATAAGTAAATCCTTTATTGGAGCTAAATCTCCTTGGAAAATTATTATTATTGGAAAGTTGTTCAACCTAAATACAACCCTTATTTACATGAGTCCCTTCAGATACTTTATCAATTTTAGGGTTAAGGCTTCAAAAATATTATTTTCCATTTGTTCCAACTTTCCATCCATTTTCGGTTCCAAATGCTCCATCATTATTTTCGTATGTTCCTTACTTTAATCCATCTTCCTTTCTATTTATGTTTGAGTATTCATCAAATCAACCTTTTTCATCGACCTATCATTCAATTTGGATAGTTGGCTTTGTATATCCTAATTTTCTTCATGGGTCATGGAGGAGCTTTCTAGAGGTTTAAGTGTTGAATTAATTTTTGGATATTTCTATGGAGCCATGGAAAAAAGTCTTTAATTATTTTTTTTCAAATGATCTTTCTAACCACGAAAAAATCTCTTAAAATCAAAAGAAAATCACTTGTGCAAAAACCCTAACTTCCACAAGAAATATGTCATAAAATATAATGATTCAAAATCTAAAAAAAAAAGAATTCCACATATACTTCACTATGTCAACTCATGATTCTGAAAATTTTAAAGTTTGAAACTTCACTAAAAAAAATTTACAACGAAAATTCCAAGATAATTAATTTCAGGATTAGTCACAAACCTTGTCTTCCATGGACTATATCTCCAAAATTATAGTGAATCGGAACCTAAAATTTTGACCACCTATACTATGACATTTATACTAACTCCCCAAAATTTCGTTGTCTGAAACCTCTCAGAAAAAAAATTAATAGCGAAAATCCCAAGATGATTCGTTTAAAACTAAATTTAGGATGAGTAAAAAAACCTTTCTTCAAGGTCAGTGGAGGCGGCGTAGTGGTAAGGTCGCTCTCGTTAAGACGGACAGGTCCTGTGCTCAATCCCGAGCGAGGGTGTGGCTCGCCGTGAGAGTTTAACCGTTTCTGGGCCAAGCCCACTCACCTTTTGGGATCCAAAGTATTTACTTCCCATTGGTAACATTGTGTTGTCCTTGAGAAATGGCGGCGAACCCTAGCCACGCGCACAAGCAGCCTCGGCCCTCTCGGCGGCCAGGCTTAGCTTGACCGGCACCTCAAGTTCCTGCTCCAGATATTTGTTTGGATGCCCTCGCTGCCAGTACACAGATCTGGCTCAAGGGCGGTGTTTGAAGGTCTGAAGGTCGCGACCCCCTTTTCAACGCCCTGAGCATACAAAGCTGCGAATCGGCCCCTCCTATGTGGCCTGAGTAACAATGGATCGGTGTTTCAGCGCGAGGACTCGGTGTTTCAGCGCGTGGTCTTGACCTTTTACAACAGTCGGTCAGAGGGATACGCGTTTTGCATACGGGTTGTCTTCTTGCTGCTGGAGGTCGGCTACGATGGCCCCAGATCCGATTGTCGAGAGGGGCAAAGACCCTTTGGAAGCATTCAAAGCGTTAGTCCGCTCGGCAGGACCCAAATCCAAGCCTTCTCTCTCATCTAAGTTTGTTAAGAAGATGGAGGAGATCCCTTCTCTAGAACTATCTCCAGAGCAGCCTTGCTCTCTTGCCCTCCTTCTAGCAGAAAAATCCCTCATCAGGAAGTTTACGGGGTTATGGCCTAGCCCCAAAACGGTGGAGGCATGGATGGATGATCGCTGGAAATCATTGATAAAGGGAGCAGCTACTCTGATCGCAGTAGGCAGGGGTTTTTTTGTCTTCAGTTTCTTGACCAAAGAGGACCGTGACCTAGTTTTCAGATCTTGACCCTATTTCATGAGGTCGAGAGGACTGTTCTTAGCCCCCTGGACTATTGACTTCAACCCCGAAGTCGAGATCACCGTAGCTCCTGTTTGGGTTAGGCTGCCTCACCTTCCATTGCATCTCTGGGGGACAAGTTCTCTGGAGGACATTGGGAATAAGCTTGGACGTTTCCTGGACAGCGCGGAGCCGAAAGGGGACCAGTATACCTGCGCTCACATTTGTGTTGAGGTTAACCTTGAGAAAGGCCTTCCAGAAGCCATTAAGCTCTCCCTGGGGGAATGGTGCCATATCCAAGAGCTGGACTACGAGCAGATTCCTTTTAAGTGCCTCTGGTGTCATGCTTACGGTCACTTTGCAAGGAACTGCCCCAAAGCCTCTGAGGAACCGGGTCCAGTCAAAGCAGATGATTTTCAGCCCGTATCTAACCGACGAAGGCAGTCAAAGCGAAAGGAAACACAAGCCCAGGCCCCGAAGGCCACTTATTCAGCAGAGGCAACTCTAGAAAATAAAAACAGTTTTGACGTGCTAAAGGAAGATGAAACCCCAGAACCAGAAGCAACAGCAGTCAAGGAAGATCCTCCAGCAGACGAAAGCCTTCCGGAATCCACCCCCCCAGATTCAGTAGCAGCGAGAGAAGTTCGGGTTATTGTTACAATCCCCTCTAGTGGCTCTGGGGGAACTTCTGAACCGGAAGGCAGTTCAGCCCCGTCCCCACCCCTAACCCGAGGGCGAAGGACCAACAAAGCACGCAGAGAAAAGGAGGCAGCCTCCAACATCTCTCTAGGTTCTCAGAAAAAGTTGGACCCCTACATTAAGGGGAAATCTTCAGCCCCCTTGGTATAATGCTTTGCTTCTGTCTTTTTCTATGCTCACAATTTGTGAGAATTTACTCATGTACGCAATCTTTGTCATATCATTGAATTAGCTCAAGGAGAAAAGAGGATTGGTCTCCCAAGACATTCACAAGAAGGTTGGCAGCACTGTTAGAGGTCACCAACCTTCTTCAGATTTGTAACTTTTTTATTCTGGCTGACCAGAATGTCGATTAATGCAACATAACCGTTTTCGTCAAAAAAAAAAAAAAAACTTTCTTCCATAGGTTATATGTCTGAAATTATAACGACCCTGAACATGAAATTTTTACCAAAGGTACTTTGATATGTCTCCTAAGTAACCTCCAAAGTTCAATATCTCAAGAGTCCCCAAAAAAACAGTTATACTGGAAATTCCAAGATGACTCGCTTGAAGCAACAAAACCCTAGGATCGATGCTCTGAAACCAAATGTTATGAACCAATTCCTTGAGAATGATAAAAATTCAATGAATAATAGTCCACTTTGAGGGGGAAACCTCCGTTTACAATATATCCAATTTAGAAGACAAGATATGATGAGATGAGATGATCCTCTCTCTCTCTCTCTCTCTCTCTCTCTCTCTCTCTCTCTCTCTCTCTCTC
>CBVK0100099426.1:0-21067 GCA_900067695.1 Picea abies | reverse complement strand
TATATTGCATACAAATATCTAGAAGCATTAAATACTTCTTGACTTTGATAGATGGTGGGTGTGATGAATTAAATGAGCATGGTGGAGTGTTATGTACATTTTGGGGAAAATTATCAAATAACATTTATTATCTAACATGAGAATAAAGACTTTTTATTTTATTTATTGTTGTTTAATGCAAGTCATTTATATTTAGTTTTATTTTAATATTTTCCCAAAATATCTAAATAAGGGAGGTTGAGGAGACTTGGGGAAGTGTGTATGGAAACTTGATAAATAGGGAGAAGAAGTAGAGAGGAGGGGGAGAGGTTTGAGTATGATGAGAGGTTGTGAAATTCTTGGAAGATATAATTCTTGTGATAGTTTTCTTTGAGCATTTGTGCTTTGTTGTTCTTGGAGTCACGGGCATGGAGGGCCAAGAAACCAAAAGGTTTCTTGGAGCTAGGAAGATGGCTAGGCTCCTAGTTGGCAGGGAGGATTCCGTTGTTTCACTATGGGCAAGTGGGAAAAGAATATTTGGAAGCGCCTAGGTCTACATTACAACTGATGAGCTTCTACAAACTGAGGAGGTATTTTTCAGTGATATTTTGTTATTGATATTTTGGGTATACTTATGTTTTAAGTTATTAAATCTTAAAGTTAACCTACTACTTATTTCATCATGTTATTAGATTTATCATTGAGAAGATGTAGATGAAATGTGTAAATAAAAATCAATGAAATAATGCTAAAACAAAGTTGTTAATGTGTAAGTATTTAAATAAATAGTTAATTTCTTAGAACCTTGTGGACGGGTGCTACAATCCTCCCCTGACAACATGACATCAGTTGGCAGCTGACGAAAGGTCGGTCTTTTCTTCTACTCTAACTACTGCATCTGTTCTTCCTCCTTAGAGTTTGATTGTGCTGGAGCGTCTGGCTTCTGTGACTCTGGACCTAAGCTTGGTCCGGATCCTGCTTCTTTGTTTGTCTTCTTCAGCAGCTCCGTGGGTAGGATATAATGCATTCCTAACTTGTGCTAATTGTGTTTGACTCCTAGCCATGACATGAGTTTCTTTTCAAAGGCCTCCTTGTCAAAATAGAACGACAACATCCTTGTGTGGAAATATTCCCTGCTAACATGTCTCAGCCAGACAAATGTGTGATGTCGATTCATGTTGAAGGAAATATTTCTCGTATTGTAGTTGAGGAGATCCTGCAGGATACATAGCCTCTGTGTTGCATCTATCAAACTGTTATACCACTTAGAAAATGTTGTGGTGTTGAAGGTTGTATTCTCCGAATCTGGCCTAGACTTCCATGGCTCAAACATCTTCGCCATGCACCCCTTGTCTGGTATCGTTGGCTGTCTTCCCATAGATGGCCTCCATTTGAACATTGTGAATGCCATGAGCAGATATCCATAAGTGAAGGTTCCTCCCTTCTCCTTCGCTTCCTCACATGCCACTAGTAGTTCCTCCAATAGGTAACTACACCAATTAAACACAACGTCGTTGGCGCAAAAGTCTACTAATGATAATGCATATAATGTGCATTCTCCCTTGTATTATGATCTCATAACCTTATTGGCTATGATGTAATGGCCATTCCAGACTGTTTGGGGTAGTATGGGCTCAATTACTAATGTGCATCCCCCCCTCTTTGTGTTGAATTTCTCATACAGGCTAAGTTTGCCTTTCGTTTTGCCATGCTTACCAGGACCCTGGAATCCTTTAGAAACATCCTCTCCTTCGAAGCATAGTCCAGTAAGTTGTTGGATGTCTTTAGCATGGATTGGATGCCACTTATCCAACCATAGAATTTTGTCATGCACCCTTCTTATCATAAAATTCGTGCACTGCGCAACCTCACCAGTGGTACCGAACACTGGTAGGTCTCTCAGGTTCATGATGGTCGAATTGAATAAATTGATGAAGTTTGATTTTGGCACAAATTGCATGCCTCCTAATCCATCTAGATCCATATCCCAAAAGATGTTTGTGTTCATCTGAGGAAATAGACTGAATCTGTGAGGTCAAGATCAAGGATCTTAACATGTTCCACCTTCCCTTTGAGATTTTTCGCGACCTCAACTCGGGGGTCGTAGAGATCGTCTGGTACCACTTCTTTAGACATGGCACTTCGACTTGTTGTGGCTCTTGGCATTCCCACTTCTGTGGCAAGCTAAAGACTAGGGTTACGACTGTAGGTTTCACAAAGGTACAAGATGGTTCTCTCTACTGAATTTGAAAATGGCTATGTTCTTTTGGAAACGATGCATTCTCGGGCGAGTTATCAGGGCCTTATACTTGGCTTAACAAGAAATTTTAGTAGCATTTGATGTTCATCATGACCGTATGGATGAAACTAGATTTGAGTTGTCTGACGAGATGGTTTAATAGGGTAAATCCTATTGGGTGATTCTGACATTTACTTATTTGTGTGAGAAGGATAGGGACGTGGCCGATTTCATACATTTCTGTTTGACGGGTGGGTATCCTGACATGACTTTCGATGGAATATTTACATAACGTGGCTTTATGGTGTAACTGACCTACGACGTGGTACCGAAATGGAAATAAATACCGTGACTAGAGTGGGATCATGTGGCACATGGATTGAGATCATATTTAGATTCATCCTCCCTCCACCCACAAAGGTTGTCCCTGTCATATGAAGGCCTGTCATTAATGGATTCTCTTATGTTGTGGATGTTGCACTGTTGAGTCATTAGTTATGTATCAAACAACACTTAAACAGAAAATGAACTACGTGTCATGGCACAACACTGCACACATCAACTTTATTTACAAAAATTTCAGAAAACTCAAATCTAACTATTGTACAAGCTCCTTTGAACTAGAGCGGTAGTCCCTCTTTCTTAGTTTTGATATGGGTAGGGCTTCAGGCGAGTGCCATTCACCCATCCTGGCCACAACACACCATCCATTTGTGCGATTCTAACTTCTCATGAGGATCGGATCTCCACAAATATGAATGGTCCCAACCAGTGCATGCACAACTTTCCAGGATGCTTCTGGTACCGACTATCATAGAGTAGCACCTTGCCTCCTTGCATGAATACATTGGTCTTAATGTTCATGTCATGCCAAGCATTTTGTCTTTGTTTTTCAACCGACTGATGGAAGTCTTCTAGAAATCTGGTCTCCTCGAGTTCTTGTAACTCCATAAGTCTCTGCGCAATGGATTCCTCTTCTGACATATATGTGACTTGTGCAATATACAGACTTGGAGTGATGAATTATGCAGGCACCACTACCTCTCTCCCATAAACTAGATGGAATGATGTGTACCTGTGGAGTTTCTTTGTGGTTGTCCTGTAATCCCATAGTACAGCTAGAACTTTTTCATCCCACTCCTCCTGGTTTGCGCAACAGACCTTTGTCAACCCCCTTTCTAGAATATTGTTGAAGGATTCGATTGTTCCATTGGCCTGTGGGTGGTAGGGACTACTCTTGTGATGTTGAATCATGAATTATGTTGTAAGTGTTGATATAATGTTGCTAATGAAATGAGTTCCATGATCGATGGTTAGGCTCCTGGGACATTCGAACCGAGTGATGATATTCTCGAAAATGAACCTAGTAGCAGTATCTCTCGAATAGTCCTATATAGCTACTGCTTCTACCAAATGGGTAAGGTAGTCAGTTGCAGTAATGATGTACCTACCCTTTGAATTCTTTGGCAATAGGGTTGATTGATCCAATGAAGTCAACTGCCTATTTCTCAAATGCTTGTAGAGCTCTAACTGGCTGCAGTGGTAATTTGTCTTGGTGTGACGGCTTACCCACTCATTGAAAAACATCACATGATCTAGCATATACTTTTGCATCCTTGAAGAGTGTTTCCTACCAAAGTCTTACCTGGAGAAATTTTTGTGCAGTGGCCTTTCCTCCTTTGTGGCCTCCTGCAAATCCACTATGGCATTTTGAGAGTATGTCTTGTCTTTCATGATCCAGGACACATCATCTGAGGATGTTGTGGAGTCCTAGTTTATACAACTGTCCGATGATCAACTGGTAATCTGTTGTTCTAACAACCATGTGGCATTTATGGGTTGCAGAATATGTTTCTGGACAGGTTCTTGTACTTAGTAAGACTGCTATGTCCTCTAGGTACTCCGATATGGCCTCAATCTTGAACAAGTATGCATATGGGAGTTGATCATCAAATGCTCCACCACTTTTCCCTGACTCTAACCTAGACAGGTGATGAGGTCCTACATTGCATCTTCTCAGCTTGATGACAAATTCAAAGGAAAATTCCTAAAACAACAGCAACCATCTACAAATTCTTCCCTCCAACACAGGTTTGTTAATTAGATATTTCAATGTGGAATGATCAGTAAAGAATCTGAAATGAGACCCTAACAATTAATGTCTAAATTTATGCAAATCATAAATCATGGATAAACTCTCCCTTTCTGTCGTTGTGTAGTTGCACTCTTCTCGTGACAACTTCCTACTTGCAAATTAGATAGGGTGATCCATAGCTCCATCACCAAGTTGCATTAAGATAATTCCAAAGGCAATTCTTGAAGCATCTACATGGACGTTAAATTCCTTCTCCCAGTTTGGGAATATCAGTATGGGTGTTGTGATGAGTTTCTCCTTAAGTATCTCGAATGATTTATCACATTCCGGGGTCCATTGAAACATTTCATCCTTTCTTAGTAGGTTTTCTAGAGGTGTAGTAATGTTGGCATATCTTCGGATGAACCTGCGATAGTAACCTGTGTGTCCTAGTGTGGAACGGAACTGTTTGGCACTCAAGGGTGGATGCATATTCACAATGACCGCAACTTTGGCTGGGTCTACCAATACTCCTTCTCGATAGACTATGTGGCCCAACAAATTTCGATGTGGTACAAAAAAGATACACTTTTTGAGATTTAGTGAGATCTGCAACTCTCTGCATATGTCAAACATTAGCCGTAAAAATGCTACATGCTCCTTGAGTAGGATATGTATTTTCCAATCATTCATATAGACTTCTATAAACTTGTGAATGAACTCTCTAAAAGTTGTTATCACAATCTTTGAGAAAACTGCAAGGGCGTTCTTTAAGCCAAACGACATCACATTGTATGCGAAGGATCCCCATTCTGTTAAGAAAGTGGTTTTCTTTTTGTGCTCTTTAGTGATCTTGACTTGGTGGTATCCTAAAAATTCATCTTTGAATGAGTATGCTTCCTTCCCCACAACCTTTTATAGCACCTTGTCTGTAGAAGGTGTTGGGAAAGGGTCATGCACACATGCAGATTTGAGACTTTTGTAGTCTACATACTCTAATATCCTCTGTGACTTTCTTTCTTTGAATAACTATCAGGATAACCCACTCTGCTTCTTCTACTGCAAAAATGAATCATGCTTCCAACATCTTGTCCATCTCCTTCTTAACCTTCTCTTTTATTCTAAGGTTAAGATAGTATGGTCTATTTTTGACAGGCTTGGATCCTAGTTTCAATTCAATATTCATTTCTCCCATAACTCCTTTGATTCCCTTTAACTCTAAAAAAGTATTTGGGAACAAATCCTCATATTCCCACAACAAAATCTGCATTTATTATCTGGTTTTCTCATCCCAGTACTCCCACCATAGCTATCTTAGGTTTCCCTGTGGTCCCTATATTGATTTTGCGCAATTTTAATGGGTGATTGTAGGAACTATCAGTCTGACTGGGTATGGTGTTTTGAATTTCTCTGCTCCCCTCTTTCTCATTTATGGCTAGGTTCCTCAATTCCCCTAAGTAATCTAGGCTTTCTGAATCTCTGCTAATCTGATAGAATTCTATAGGTTTCTTAGTTGAAGGCAAGTGCATATTAGTATGAATTTCTTTGTTATGTTTGGCACATACCACTAAGTTTGATTTTTTATTACCATTATCTGTAAAAAGAAATTATTTAATCTTTTGCAGGACTACTTCAAGCTCATGGTACTTACTTGTAAATGAGAAGTCCTTGCAAAAATGAGCTGCCAGTGTTTGCTATTCATTGGTCTGTCTTCTGGTTTCCTCATGTATAAATCAATATTTTGGGATTGGACCTAAGCAGTGGGGAAATACCTAAACCCAGAAGTGAGAGGGTATTCCCATAGCTTGCCACTATGTCACACATTGTTCAATATGTATTCTAGGATCTGATTCTCCACTGAACAATTGCACAACTTGGAGATATATCTGCATCTCTGATTCCATGTGCTCCTTATTATGGAACCTATACTTGATAGTGTGCTTCACCTCGTCCCAAGTTCTGAGTACGGCTTTATGATTAGCCCATCATCTGGCAGGGGTGTTCTAAAAAGCTACATCTAGTATCGATATTCTTTGATATTCTCTTACATTTTCTTCCATGTTGTGCAGAAAACTCTTTATATCTGATGTGCCACCATATACTGGGTGTTCTCTAAATTCAGTCCCAACCCATCTGGTCGCTCTGAAAGTTGCGCATCTTCTTGAGAATATTTCATGTGAACCTTGTTTCCAATAGTCAAAAGCCAATTCTGAATCTTCATCTGTTGACTATATGCTTCTCCAACTTACTGATCCATCAGCAGTAGGATTTATATAATTGTTTCTTGTTCCAGTTGTTACGGTGTACAACTAGTCCAAGTCTTCTCCCTCCATATTATTGTCTATCAGTTATGTATAAATGGTTCCTACATATGGATCCAAAGTTTCAACTACCTTTATTTCCTCAGCCTCAACGGTCATGGTTTCTTTCTTTAAGTTGATTACTACATAGTTTTCATAGGCCCAATCAATGCCAAGTAGTGTAGGGTAAGGGTCCTTATCTCCCATGATCTCAATGACTTCAAAGTCTACCACTGTCTTGACTCCCGCAACATTTATTTCCACATTCTCTAGTCTTCCTATGGGGAAGATACAATATTGGTTTTCCATTCTTAAATGAATTGGGGAATATGTCATCCTAGGTTTTCCTAAGGCTTCCCAAGTCTTCTTAGGCTGAATGTTCACATCAGATCCCAGATCCAACATGACGTCCTTAATCTCAAATCCATCTAACTGGGCTACTAGTCTAAATTATTTTCTAGTTCGCACTTTTCTTCATTGCACTCTCTGAGTACTCTTCTCAGGAAGATTAGCCCTTATTCTTTCCTTTAGGAGTTCTTTGTTCCCTAAAACTAGGTATAGCGCATTGCGCAACTTTTATATTAGTTGATCATTCCCCAGAATGTCAGAGAATAATTGAAACCAAAGGTCAACTACATTTTGAGTTTTCTCAGGTTGTCTCGGCATGGCTATAGGGTTTCTGGGTGTAGGGGGTGAAGTAGGAACTTGCACCATATTAGGATAAACAATAGGCCATGGGGGTTTCTCTTGCATCTCCGAGATAGTAATATTCTGAAATAATTCTATGGCATATTTAAAGAACAACTTATGTTTAGAGGGTCGTACCTATGACCTATCTTCTTTAAGTATTACTTTCTGGATTTGAGGTAGAGTATCAACATGAGCTCCTGTCTTCACTCCTCCTTGAGTAATGATATTAAGGTTGGGAAATTGTCCCTTAGTAACCCTCTTGATTTCTGAAATGATAAGGTTAGTTCCTCTTTGTCGTACTCTATCTTCCCATTTTGCAATTAACTCTGGCCAGTCTTCAGTTGCATGTCCGTTGGTTTTGCAATGAGAGCACCATGGTCATCTTGGATGAGGATAGTCTCTAGCCAAGTGACCTTGTTCATCACAGTTATAACATATTCTTGGCCCCCTTCCCCCAGTTCTTCCTCCTCTGAAGTCTCCTCCGGCTCCACCTCCTCGACCTCTTCTTGGTCCCTGAGGGTTTTCATTCACCCTGAATGTTGTTCAGTCTAACCTGTCTGCAAGTACATCCAACGCTATACATTGATTGGTAGTATGCATGGTAGACACGCATAACTCACACTGTACTGTGTTTGGCACTGTTGAGTATTTCTGCATAATGGGGCAATGTCTTGGCCCATGCCCATGGATTTGACAAATTTCACAATACTCAGTTGTTGGTGTTGTTTGGCCTCCTGGGAAAGCATGATATGGGGTGGGGTTATGGATTGATAAGTTCTTCGACACTTGCGCAACTCCTCCCGCGGGTCCTAGTGGGGGTAACATCAGATTCTAAGGAGGTCCTATTCCCCTTATTCATGGACATTCATTCACCAAGTGACCTTCCGTATAACATCCATTACACCAAACTTGTCTCCATTTCGTTGAGTTCCCCCATTAGATGAGGAAATTTCTGCTGAATTTGGCCCCGAGTGAGCCACTTGCCTTGGTGCAGGAGCTGCCCTGCTTTGACGACTCGATAAAGTTGGATTTTTTGTTGTCGAGTGCCCTTTATCTGTCTATCCACAATCTGATCATTGGATGCCTATTGTATGCACTCGGGGTTGAGCTATGTTGGTGTCAGCTGTTCTTCTACTTCTGAGGTGTCCAATAATGTTGGGAAATAAGAGTGAAGTAGATCCACGTTGAACACTGGGTGCAGGCCAAGGAAAGGAGGAATGTTGAGCTCAAAAGCATTATCCCCCAAGGCCTTGGTGATAGTGTATGGTCCATACCGAAGTGGGTGAAGCTTCCGATGGGGTCCTGTAAGGCATTCTTTCTGCAAGTGCAACCATACTTTGTCACCCACTTGAAACTTATGCGGCACCCGGTGTTGATCATGGCGTTGCTTGTACTTATCATTGGACTTCTGTAGGATATCCTGAACTTGTTGGCGAATGTGATGGATCCGCTCTATGAACCGGGTGGCTTTGTCAGCTTCAGTTGGAGCAGAAGGCGAGTCAGTTGAGGTGACCGCAAGGGGAAGTGCAACATCTGTGGGACCCAATGGTTGGAATCCCAACCCCACTTGAAAGGGGTTGTGGCCGGTTGAGCTATGCAAGGCTCGGTTGTAGCTATGTTGGACATAGGGAAGGCTCTCATCCCATGTTTGAGGGTTCTTTGAATTATACATGCGAAGGATATGCACAATCATTCGATTTACAACCTCGGTTTGGCCATCTGTCTGGGGGTGGAAGGCCGTGGATTTTGTGAGCTTGGTGTCTAGCAGTGACCAGAGGCTTGACCAGAATGTGCTGAGAAACCGACTATCGCGATCCGAGACAATGGTTTGTGGGATTCCAAAATGTACCCAGACTCGTTCAAAGAAGATCTTGGCACTGGCCTCTGCTGTGATGCTCTTCTTGCAGGCAACCAGAATCGCCATCTTAGAAAAGTGATCAACAACCACAAAAACATAGTAATTTTCCCGCTTGGTGGATGGGAGGCCCGACATGTAATCCATTGAGATGGATTCCCATGGACTGTTAGGAGTAGGAAGAGGGGTGTATAGGCCCTGTTTCTTAGTGGTCGGTTTGGCAATAGTGCAGGCAGTGCAAGACCTGATATACTTTCCGACCTCCTGTCAAAGTTTCAGCCAGTAGAAATTTTTCTGTAGCATCGCCACTGTCTTTTCGACACCAAAGTGTCCTGCCACCCGATTGTAGTGGGCTTCCCAGATCAGCTTCGCTCGCTCACTTGATGGAACACAGATATGGCCCAGACGACACAACAACCCATCCTGAAGATGGAAATTATCGACCACTGCATTTGCACCCAACATTTGGTAGGTGGTGGCAAAGTCAGGGTCTGTCTCATAGAGTTGGGGCCATCCAGATGTCTCATGGCCGCAAGAGTCTAGAACTATGGTGAGTGCTACGACTGGCGGTCTGCTGAGGCAATCAGTGACACGATTGGTGCTTCCTATTTTATACTTGATGTTGAGGTGGAATTGCTGCAAGTATGTGGACCACTTTTGATGGCGGTCATTCTGCAATTTTCCCTGTGTTTGCATGAACTGCAGTGGCTTATGATCAGTGTGGATAACTGTCTCCTTCCCAAGAATGTAATGTCTACATTGGCGGCATGCTTGCACAATGGAGTACATTTCTTTGTCGTAAGTAGGGTACTTACAGACAGTATCTGACAGTGTCTCACTATGGTAGGCCACAGGGTGGCTGTGCTGAGTGAGAACGGCACCCACAGCATAGTCTGAAGCATCTGTCTCGATCTCAAAGGGATGTTGTAGGTCTGGTAGTGAAAGTACTGGGGTTGAGCACAAGAGCTGCTTCAAATCATCGAATGCTTGTTGTTGGGACCGGCCCCACGCAAATTTTACCTTACCACTACCCCTGTTTATTTGGCTGAGGGCCCATGCAATATGGGAGAAACCCAACACGAACCTGTGGTAGAAAATAGCAAGTCCCAAAAAGCTCTGAAGCTCTGTGAGTGTTGTTGGGGATGGCCAGTCACGGATGACTTGGATCTTGGCTGGATCCACATGTACGCCATGCTAATCAATGATGTAGCCCAGGTAATGGACCCTTTCCATGCCAAAGGAGCATTTTTCCAGGTTGGCGTATAGCTTGTGCTGCCGCAGGGTGTGCAGAACCTACTGAATATGCTGCAAGTGTTCGGCCCAAGTCTTGCTATAAATTAGAATGTCATCCAGATACACCACTACAAAATTATTGGTGAATGGTCGTAGGATGTCATCCATCATCCTCATGAAAGTGGCTGGAGCATTTGTCAAACCAAAGGGCATGACCAACCATTCAAAAAGTCCTTCCTTTGACTTGAATGCGGTCTTCCATACATCCGTCTATTCTATCGGGACTTGGTGGTAGCCAGACTTTAGATCAATCTTACTGAAGTATTTGGCCCCCGTGAGTTAATCAAGGAGGTCATCGATTCAGGGAATCGGGTACCGGTTTCTGACAGTGATTTTATTTAGAGCCCGGTAATCAATACAGAGTCACCAGGTTCCATATTTCTTCTGTACCAGCACGATTGGGCTCCCGCAATGTGATGAACTGGGGCGGATGTGCCCCTTGTGGAGAAGTTCTTGGACCTGTCGCTTGATCTCCTCATTCTCTAACAAATAACGACGATAGACTAGCCCACTGGGTAGCGGTGCGCCAGGGGTCAGATCAATGGTTCTTGACCTGGCAGTGTAGAGGTACCCCTGTAGGTGAGGAGAATATATTTGAGTATTCTTCCATGACCTTATCGACTTGCTTCTGTTGTGTGGAGAGGTTGGCTGCAGAGACCCTGAATGTGGCTACGATATTTCGCTTATTCTGAGTGCGAATCACAAAGAAGACAAAATTCCCCGTCTGAGAGATGACCTTCCTGCATTGCTTAGTAGAGATCAAGGAAATAGCACTAGGTGGGACTGCCTCGTGTATCCTGTACAATTTCTTGTTCAAAGTAATAATAACACTATGAGGCCTAGACTCATATACAACATGATGTTTCCATAAATAAGGTTGGCCCAAAAGAACATCACAAACTTCGAGAGGAGCAACATCACACAATACCTCGTCTTTGAAGGGCTTGATTTCATACGACAGTCGACACTGTTGGCTAACGCGGAGATCGCTTCCTTGGCGGAGCCATCCAATGGTGTAGGGTTGTGGGTGCAGCGTTGTTGACAGGTCCAACCGCTTGACGGCCTCTGCTGATATGAGGTTCTTCTGACTACCACTATCCACGATGAAGTGCAGCGGGGTGCCTTTTACCCACATCTGTGAATGGTAGAGGCGCTCTCCTTCTTCTGGCTCATCTGGTTCACCAGGCTGGAGCTTGGTGGTGGCGACGGTGGCAATGGGTTCCGCGTCAATGATCCGTCTTCCCCTTTCTGGTTCTGTCTTGGAGTCAGAATCTGCATCTGATTCAGAGGCTTTCACTTCGGCCACCAACGACTGCTTTGAGCGGCAGTCAGCAGTGTTATTCCAAGGGCTCTTATGGAAGTCACACCACTTCCCGGTATCTTTCTTTGTCTTTCCGGTGTCCTTCTTTACTTGGGGCTTGTACCAGTTGTCTTGATATTGTCCATCTTTGATCTGTCCTTTGTTTGGTGGGTTGGGGCCGCCCTTTCCTGGCTTTTGTTGTGAGGGGTTCCCGGGCCCAAATTGTCGTGCCTTTTGTTTGAGCTTCTGCTCGATTTTGGTGGCATATCGGTAGGCCGCGCCCAAGGATGAGATGTCCAGAAATTCCATTTCGGTCTGGATGTATCTATGCAGAGCACCACGATACTTGAGCACCAGATGTCGCTCTGAATCTTTGATACCCAACTTGGTGCGCAAGGTATGGAAGATATTTGTGAAATCTGGCACTGCTTGGTCTCTTTCTTGCCGAAGTGTGGTCCATTTGGTATATAGGTCATCATAACTTCTGACAGGGTAGTATTGTTCCTTAATAGCATCCATGAAGGATTCCCAGGTGGTCGTGACTGAAAATAATGAGTTTTCCTCTGTTTCCTTTTGGTCACAGAAAGTTTCCCACCAATCTTTGACATGGGGAACAGCTTTGAGGAGCACAAAAGTAATATTTTCCCTATTCGAAAATTTATGAATAGAAAAATACCCTTCTAGTAGATTCAACCACTTGTCTACAACATCTACGTCTATCTGACCTTCGAATATAGGAATATCAAAGTTTATTTGTACCTTGAAGGGGGCGGCACCTCTGTTCGAAGAAGATGCTTCGCCTGTTGGTAGTCGCCGAAGGATTTGCGCAAAATTGTCCATCATCTCGTTCCTCTGTTGCGTGATGGCTTCCTCAATCAACAGTTTGAAAGGATCTCCTGTCCCGTCATATTTCTTTTCCCCTGCCATGGGAGGTCGCTTGGGCGTGCGAGAGCTTTTGTCCTCAAGAGAAACAAGCTCGAGACCCAATTCTTTGTACTCCGATCTCGTTGGGGACATGCATTAAGACGACAAGGAGCAGACTGCTCTGATACCACTGATCTGGATTTTATGAGCAAAATGAAATGAATACAGATTATTAACAGGTTCTTAACACAAAAATAACAGAGATACAGTAAAACTAGTTTTCTATTAAATAACGAAATAAGCTGAAACTGTAAAATGCAGCGGAAACAAACTTGCTAGAATGGTGGCGGCTTATCTCTGAGAAGAGATGTGATGATAGCGCGCATTTGCAAGAAGATGATTACAATATAAACTTGCCAAGAGCGTTGCCTATAGCTCTTAAGGCTCCTTCGTTCCAGAAGTGTAATGGAAGGCCCGAGAGAAGCACCCAGAGGTGTCTGAGTTGGAAGAAATCCATGTCCGGATTGAAGGCCAGTCTCCATCGCTTAAGCATAACACTGCTACCACCGTAGGCCCAATATGAAGAGAGTAACAGAGAAGCGTCATCTGGTGACTTACAGATAAAACATAGCCAACCTTTTTTGAGGTAGAGACTTCCGGTGAATAACCTAAAAGAGGTAACCACATTAACTTTATCCAGTCCTCCAGACGCTGGTTACTTAAGCTTTTGTAGGAAACTCGTCCCACCAGTGCGCTGGTAGACATCTTGCAAAGGTCCTCAAGACCCACTCCGTCGCCCAGCACCAAGCGAGTAGATTTTCTATTAGATTTCCACACCTTTCGGCTGTGGGAAGCTCTGTTAACAGCAGTAGGGGCTTTTTGAGTGTCCTGGTGGGAAGATCGGGTATCTCGAGCATGCAAAAGAGAGGAGATGGAGACAGGGAGGGGTCTGACTGGGACAGGTGGAGCGTTAATCGGTGCGCTGGTTTCTGTCAGTGGTGGAGGAACTAGTGCAACGGGGGACACGGCGGGAACAGGAGGAATATTTAAAATGGATGGCTGGCGGTTTGCAAAGGAATCCGCTTTATCGAATAGTCCCTCCTGTTTCCAGATGAGTTCATCAGAAGGCTTCATCAGAAAGTCTGTCAATACGTCCATGTTAAAAAACTCGGCGAGAAAAAGCAGGGTCACTTGAAAAGGAGAAGGCAGCGAGTGGGAGTCAGTGGGAAGAGTGCGAAAGTGGGGACCGGCAGGTTGTTTTGTTAATCATTGCTGGTCAGTGTAGACAGGGCCAAACAGGGATAAGCAGCCCTGTAGATCAGTAGCTGGACAAGAAGACAAAAAGTGCAGGACCGCCAATCCGCAGAATGCTTCTGTAAACTAAACTGAGAGCTTATTACTTGCTTCATTGGATGAACTCATAATGGTCTCATTGGATATATTATAATGGGCTGATTTTCACCCATTGATAGTTGGTGAACATTGAGGTTGTGCCCTTCACGGTAAGTACGGTCTCTTTTTCCTATTGATATGGACTGGTGGATGTAACGACTAAGGATGCTCATTGAATTTCCCTCAACGTAAGAGTTTATTCCGTCTCGGGCCGGTAATACAGAATAGACTTTTCGGTAAGCATTATGCATCCCAGTCAATATGGACTGGTGGATGTAACGACTAAGGATGTTCATTGAATTGCCCTCAGCCGAAGAGTTTATTCTGTCCAGGGCCGGTAATACAGAGTGGACTTTTCAGTAAGCATTATGCATCCCAGCAGTACTCCGATATCAAATGACCCAGATCAGATCAGATGGTTTATATCCTAGCATATAGTGCATATAACGCTGCACTGTGGGTGCTTATTGATCGCCGGGTTTTCCTCCCTGTTAGGTTTACCACATTTAGATCGGTCTGTTGCCACATGTATCCGACACCGGCCAAAACGAAAGGGGTTTCCGTTCAAAATGTTTTTTCATCCATCCTCCCAGCACTGTTTATAGCGAGGAAACTCATTGTATTTCCGTAATCAGATGACAAAAACACACAGAGACACACAGATCTGAGATGGGTGTTCTAGGTGAAGGATCATTGGAATTCGCTCTGTTAGAAGAGGGAAATACTGTCCTCATACAGTCAGGGAAGGCCAGTAAATTATCCGACCCTTCTATGTTTTTAGTTTTTGGGTTTTGGATGCATGCTCACGGGAAAAAATAAATAATCATAGCTATTCTCCTGGATGTGATAGGTTTCTTTTCTAATTTGGGCTTTTTTGAAAATAATAAATTGATTTTTGGTCAGGATTAGAGTAGGGTGTGGTAGGTTTGTTTTCTAATTTGGGCATTTTTGAAAATAATATATTGATTTTTGGTCATGATTTCAGTTTGCTATAGGAATTTGATTAATGATTTTGTTGGGCTTTTTTTACACAATACATTTTCTATTATCTGGTTCTCCATGGAGTCCAGAGATTAGAACTAAGGGCCTCTTTAACACTTGAGAAATTTTTAATAATGATAAAATAGAGATATCCAGCTTCTGTTCGTATTGTTGGGCATACTTGGGAGAAAAAAATAACAGGGTTGTGAGATCTCAAGCTATGATGGATTTAGGAACATTCTGGTACCTTCAGGCTTGTTCTCTCACAGTTTCGGTTTTGGGGTTTTATTGCTGGTTTAAAAATGATGTTTTGTAATGATAGAATTTGTATATACAATGCGGTTAGTACCAGTCCTGAAACCATGCCAAATTAGAGCTAAGATCAATGGAAAGAATGTACAATAATCATAGATATATTTTTATTTGTGCAGTATACAAACTGAAATGGATTCAGGTCATATTTGTGTCCTCCTAAATTTAAGTACATATTTTTTGTCATTAGAAATTTGGGTTTCTTTATCTCAAGGGAAAACATGGATTTTGCCAAGCAATGCCGATTTACCTTCATTCTGATGGGTTTTTTTGTAAATCCATTACATTATGGAATGTTGTTGGAAGTAGCTTGATATCAAACGGTTAAAAATGTATCATAACAGGAGCATGTAACTCGGTAGTAGAGCAACCAACCCACTGGGCGCAGGTCTTGAGTTCGTTTCCTAGTTGCCCCAATTTTCAAGAAAAGCTTACATTTCAAACATTACTAGAACTAGGAGCACCATTTGTAAAACATATAAACAATACTAGAATAAGGAGAACCAATTATAAGAAATATACGTTTATGTAAGGTCGCATTGCACTCAAAATGATTAGAAGCAATACAGTGGAAAAAAATTGCATACAAAAAATGTTAAAAATCTCAGAAATTGAGAACAATTATCATAATATTTTGCACCCTCGTGATAGTTACAAGTCTAGCAAAATGAAAATTATTTAGCACTCAACAACCCAAACGTGTTGCTGGAGCATTTACTTTTGTTATAGCATCATTTCAACCAAAAAAATTGACAAAAAAATTAAATAAATTATATTAACGTTTTGCATGAGAAGGATTGAGGACAAATGATGAAAATACATGACACTTAAATTAAGAAACTTGAGGCCAATCTGTCTCCCTAAAATTTTAGAAATTTCAATTTTGGTATTCAGCACTATACTAACAATGGAATAAAGATACTCATAAGAAATATAAGAAAATACAGAGAACAAGTATTTTAGAAATTTTTAGTGTTTTGAATTTTGGAATGAGCACAATACTAGCAAGGTAAGAAAGATATAAGAAATATAGAGAGAATAAATATGCAAGTATGAGACAGGATGATTTTAATTGTACCGATATTTCACACTTAAAAATTTATTTCTTTTAAAGAAGAAAACCTGGATTAAAGGAAAATTAAATCCTAAAAACGAAAACCAAAAACTAATAAGAATTACAACTAGAAATATCTGAAATAGTGTATTGCAACTTTTCAGTCACTAATTTTTACCACTCATCTTTTTTTAGCATTTTTGTATGGTGATCCAATCATTGTTATTATGTTGTTCTACCGTAAGGTCTCAAATTTTGTCCATGGCTAAGTTACATTGTCTATCTTATTTTAATGTTTGGACGTTTGTCAGGCCAGTCAAGAAGGGAATTGCATGGGATATGGATCTGTTGATTTTTGGTGTAACGTAGTTTGATGTTTGGACGTTTTTCAGGTCAGTCAAAAAGAGTACACAGGGGATGGATCTGTTAATTTTTGGGAAAGGCCTTGTGTAAAAGAGAGTACAGGAACCTGGAAGGCTTGCCCATTCATTTTAGGTTCGTCTCCAAAACCCATGTGAAATGTTGGAAAATGGCATTATAAATGCCTCATATTAATCTGTGAAGTCACCTTTTCGGCATTATAAATGCCTCCGTTGTATTAATATGTAAAAACACTTTTTCCAGCACCAAACTTGGTTGAAAAGCCTCTTGGGTGACAACTTAGGGCCATCATATAAGAGCATGTAATCTTGAGATGAATCTGAAATGTTTGAAAATGGGTTGAAAAGCCTATTGGGTGACAACTTAGGGCCATCATATAGAAGCATGTAATCTTGAGATGAATCTGAAATGTTTGAAAATGGCATTAAAAATGCTTTTCTGATATTAATTTGTTTCGAAAATGTTTTTTTTCAATAAAACTATGTCGAAGTTAAAAATGCTTTTCTGATATTAATTTGTTTCGAAAATGTTTTTTTTAATAAAACTATGTCGAAGTTAGGAAAAAAAACTCTTTGGGCTACCACATAGGACCACAGATTTAACCTTATGATAAATATTCCAGTGCCTGTTTTTGGTCAAACTGGATTTCCTGGATGGTCACCCATGCCCCACTCTTACATCATAAGCGACCTAAGACCCAGTTACGAGTCTTGTTACGAGAGATATGAAATGGTCTAATCAGTTGGTAGTATCAGGAATACGTCCGAGCGAGGTCGTTGACCCATGCTCTCCTACCTCTTACATCATAAGCCCGCTTAATTACAGAATTCTTAACTGAACTTTATAATCGGCGGCCTATCTCAACGTTACGTTTGAAAATCATGTTGTCAACCTATTTAATTTTCACTTTTGCATTGCAGGAAATGAGTGCTGTGAGCGACTAGCATACTATGGAATCAATACAAATCTAGTGACTTACTTGACAAAAGTGCTGCATCAGGGAAATGCCACTGCTGCAAAGAATGTTACTACTTGGTCAGGCACCTGCTATCTCACACCTCTTTTGGGGGCAGTTTTGGCTGATGCATACTGGGGACGATATTGGACCATTGCAGCTTTCTCAATAATTTACTTCATTGTATGCTCAAACTTTGCCGACATCCGGAGTCCATTTTTCAACTCCGAAGTCGAAATGCTGTTTTCTTTTCGCAAAACTACCTTCTATGTGCTGGTTTAATAACAATTTATTGGTTGCTGCATTGTTGAGGCAATGCTTCTGACAAGCATGCACTGAGTTTTGCAGGGAATGGCAATTTGGACTCTTTCAGCATCTATTTCTTTCTTGAAGCCTCCTTCCTGCACAGAAAGTGACTGCCCAACAGCAAATATAGTTCAATATGGTGTATTTTACCTTGGACTTTCCCTAATTGCATTAGGAACTGGAGGCATCAAACCTTGCGTGTCTTCTTTTGGAGCCGACCAATTTGATGATACCGATCCAAAAGAAAAGAAGAAAAAAGGCTCATTTTTCAATTGGTTTTACTTTTCAATCTATGTTGGGGCTCTTGTTTCATGTAGCATTCTTGTCTGGGTCCAGGATAATGTTGGTTGGGGATGGGGTTTTGGAATTCCTACAGTATTTATGGGATTAGCCATAGGGAGTTTCTTTTTTGGTACACCACTTTATAGACTCCAAAAACCTGGAGGTAGTCCTCTGACACGGATGTGCCAGGTCGTAGTTGCATCATTGCGCAAATTGGGACAGAGAGTGCCCCTTGACCGTTCACTTTTATACGAAGTACAAAACAGGAGTTCTGCAATTCAAGGAAGCCGAAAGCTGGAACATACTGATGACTTCAAGTATATCTCTTGTGTATATTATACATTATACTTATTTTAGCACTGATTGAATATGGTTCTTTGTAAAGACCTGAGAATCCTTTAAATGTGCCGTCTATGTTCTTAAATATTGTGCAGTGCAGAAATGAGAATTGGCATGTTGCAGCACAAGCCGAGCTATTGCAGTTTCTGCTATTTTCTCATTGGAATCTAAGTTTTTTGCAGGTGTCTTGACAAAGCGGCTATAATAACAGATGATGATATTATGAAGGGTGGCTTTTCTAATCCCTGGAGGCTATGTACTGTGACCCAAGTGGAGGAGCTGAAAATTCTTCTTCGTATGTTTCCCATCTGGGCGACTGGTATTGTGTTTGCTGCTGTTTACGCCCAGGTTTCCACAATGTTTCTTGAACAGGGCATGACTTTGGACACTAGTATTGGATCCCAGTTCCATATTCCTCCGGCGTCGTTGTCCACATTTGATGTTCTGAGCGTCATGTTCTGGATTCCAGTATATGATCGTCTAGTTGTGCCAGTTGTTCGGAAATACACTAAGAAAGAGAGGGGTTTTACTGAGCTGCAACGAATGGGTATTGGTCTCTTCATATCGATACTGGCTATGGTAGCAGCTGCTTTAGTTGAAATCAAACGGTTGAATATCATCAAGATTCATGACTTGGTCCATGACAAAGGGCGACCAATTCCGATGAGCATTTTTTGGCAGATTCCCCAGTACTTCTTGGTTGGTGCATCGGAAGTCTTTACTTTCATAGGGCAGTTGGAATTTTTCTATGACCAGTCACCTGATGCTATGCGCAGTTTATGCAGTGCACTTTCTCTTCTTACTATAGCATTAGGGAACTATTTGAGTAGTCTTATTGTTACAGTTGTTATGTTTGCAACTGCCAGCGGAGGAAAAACAGGATGGATACCTGATAATTTGAATGAAGGTCACCTGGATTACTACTATTTGGTATTAGCATTACTCAGCTTCTTGAATTTGCTGGCATATGTTTCTTGTGCCCATTGGTACAAGTACAAAAAAGCCAATTAAAATTCTTATCCCTGAACAGCTACTGGTATATGACGATACACTAGCTGTAACCTAGAATTTTCTGGAGAAGCCATGCAAAACACTGTAATTGAATATTAGAATATGGCTGACCGGCTTAAGAAGAAGCTGCTCAGGGTTGGCAACGTTACCCTTGGATGGCATCTTTTCAAGGGTTTGTAAATATGTACAAACTATATTTTATTTGAAGACGTATGGATCTCATAGATGAAAACATTGGAACCTACAAAGGATCGGGGAGGGGTCGGACATCCGGATAATTAATAAATACAAAATAAAATTTATTTTTTCAAAATTTATAAATATAAATCAACAACAATATTAAAAAACCATATTGACACATAACTATTAAAAAAAAACATGATAGGTAAGATATTGTGGATGTTAAATTATACATTAAACATTCACTATTTTTTTTAAAATAAAAATGTATTACCTTATATTATATAAGTAAACGAGTACAAATGTTAGAGTTGCCATATAAATGGAAACTAGAACAGGTTGCAGTTTTGTGAAAGCATCCATGTTTATACTGATGTACATAAGTAGCTGAAAAACAAAATGGAGCCTATAAAAAATTGTAGCTATAACTATGTTGAACATAGAGACGTATATGAGTATAAAAATTAAACACTGGAAGAACCCGGATTGCCATCGCCATTGGAGGGTCGAGGCCAAGTTGGAGCAAATACATAAGGTTGGCAGCAAGCTGAACATCTGCTTTTCAAGTTGGAGCAAATACATAAGGTTGGCAGCAAGCTGAACATCTGCTTTTGACATGCTCGCTTGAGCAAGAAAGATTCTAGTGAGGGAGGAGGAAGCCACCCATAACGCTTGAACAAACATAATGGAGCGGATGCCATGCCTTACCTCCAATAACTTGTCAAAATTGGTTATAGAAACCGCCATTAACTTCGAGTTGACATCACGTATCAGCCTTGTACTAGTCCTGTAACACTCCAGTTCTCACATCGAGTAGCTCATTAAGTCTCCCATGTTGCACATGCGCACCACCATCCAAGCTGTGTAAATGCTATGCATCCGGAAGAGAAGAGAGGGATGAGAGGCGACAAGGTGCATTTACTACCTTTGGCGCATGATGTCCAACTGTCACCCCATCTAGGGGAGAACAATCTCTGTGGGCTAACTCAATACATTGTAGTAGCAACGGAGTTGCAGGAAGGAGATTGGCATCAATTGTGATGCCATCTTCTTGTGAAGAGACTCCTTCATTCGTCAGCTTGTCGACAACCTTATTCGTTGTACATGGGAGGGGATAAGAGTGAGAGAGGGGTGAAGAAGGGAACAAAAGGTGTCAAGAGGGCCAAGAAGACGACAACTAGGGGAAACTTTTGCAGGATCAAACCCATTTATGATCTTGTGATCCAGGTCGATATCGATGGCCACCCACCTATTCCACTGGCTCGAAAAACAGTTTTCCA